>OVBL01000286.1:600000-822968 GCA_900406555.1 Pseudoturritis turrita | reverse complement strand
CAGTCTGAAGACAGAGAACCTGGTGGACATCAGAAACAGCGGACCCAGCGTCATGTCAGCTCAGCTCATATCGATTGACACGGCACATTGATCCCAGTTTGGACTTCCTCTACCTCGGCACTATCATCACTGAAACTACCGAGCTGGGGGCTAACTGTTGGGGTCAAAACCCGCCCAGCTGTGATCAATAGGAAAATGGCTAAGTATGAAAATACGAAGAATCGGCAAGCCTAGTCATTTCGGCACGGAGACTTCGGCAAGCCTAGCTCACTTCGGCAGGGAGACTTCGGCAAAGAAAGGAGAGACTTAGGCAAGCCTTGTCTCCGCTTAGACAAGCCTTGTCTCCGCTTAGGCAAGCCTTGTCTCCGCTTAGGCAAGCCTTGTCTTCACTTAGGCAAGCCTTGTCTTCACTTAGGCAAAGCTTTGTCTCCACTTAGGCAAGCTTTGTCTCACATCGGCAAGCTTTGGCTCACTTCGGCAGGGAGACTTCGGCAAAGAAAGGAGAGACTTAGGCAAGCCTTGTCTCCGCTTAGGCAAGCCTTGTCTCCGCTTAGGCAAGCCTTGTCTTCACTTAGGCAAGCTTTGGCTCATATCGGCAAAAGCTTTGTCTTCACTTAGGCAAGCCTTGGGCCATGGTCGCATCGGCAAGCCACATCGGCAATGAGCCGCGGCTTCGGCGATAACCCACTTCGGCACGGCCATGGTCACATCGGCAAGCCACATCAGCAATGAGCCGCGGTTTTGGCGATAACCCACTTCGGCACGGCCATGGTCACATCGGCAAGCCACATCGGCAAGGAGCTAGCTCACTTCGGCAAAGAAGCTTCGCTTTGGCAAGCTTCACTTCGGCACGGCCATGGTCACATCGGCAATGAGCTAGCTCACTTCGGCAAAGAAGCTTTGCTTCGGCAAGCTTCACTTCGGCACGGCTCCACTTTGGCAAAGGAGCTAGCTCACTTTGGCAAAGAAGCTTCGCTTTGGCAAGCTTCACTTTGGCACGGCCATGGTCACATCGGCAAGCCACTTCGGCAAGCTAGGCCACATCGGCAAGCCTGGCTTCGGCAAGGCCACATCGGCAAGCGTGGCTTCGGCAAGCTAGGCCACTTCGGCAAGCTTGGCTTCGGCAAGGACCCTTGGCTTCGGCAATGACTCGCCGCTTCGGCCGAAGGCCACTTCGGCAATGACCCGCGACTTCGGCAAGGACCCTTGGCTTCGGCAACGACCCACGGCTTCGGCCGAAGGCCACTTCGGCAATGACCCGCGGCTTCGGCCGAAGGCCACTTCGGCAACGACTCGCGACTTCGGCAACACCCAATGGCTTCGGCAATGACCCGCGGCTTCGGCCGAAGGCCACTACGGCAACGACCCGCGACTTCGGCAACACCCAATGGCTTCGGCAATGACCCGCGGCTTCGGCCGAAGGCCACTTCGGCAACGATCCGCGAATTCGGCAAGGACCCGTGGCCTCGGCAACGATCCATGGCTTCGGCGATGTCACTTCGGCAAGGGCTCGCGGCTTCGGCAATGTCACTTCGGCAAGGACCCGTGACATCGGCAATGCCACTTCGGCCACCAAGCTCACTTCGGCACGGCTCCACTTCGGCAAAGGAGCCTCACTTCGGCAAAGAAGCTTTGCTTCGGCAAGCTTCACTTCGGCACGGCTCCACTTCGGCAACGGAGCCTCACTTTGGCAAAGAAGCTTCGCTTCGGCAAGCTTCACTTCGGCACGGCTCCACTTCGGCAAAGGAGCCTCACTTCGGCGAAGAAGCTTTCACTTCGGCAAGCTTCACTTCGGCAAGCTTCATTTCGGCAAAGGAGCTTCACTTCGGCAAGCCGTCACTTCGGCCAACAAGCGCTTCGGCCAACGTGGACTTCGGCCGCTTCGGCCAACGAGTGTTTCTGCCAACGTAGACTTCGGCCAACGTGGACTTCGACCACTTCGGCCAAAAAGCACTTCGGCCACTTCGGCCAAACGTGGACTTCGGCCACTTCGGCCACTTTGGCCAACGTGCACTTCGGCCACTTCGGCCAACGTGGGCTTCGGCCACTTTGGCCAACATGGATTTCGGCCACTTCGGCCAACAAGCACTTCGGCCAGCGAAGACTTCTTCGGCCAACGAAGGCTTCGGCCAACAAAGACAATCATGGCCGAAGTCATTTTTATACGAAACTGTCTGGCCGAAGTCAAAGCTGCCGAAGACAATCCTGACCGAAGTCATTCCCATACGGAGCTGTCTGGCCGAAGTCAAAGCTGCCGAAGACAATCCTGGCCGAAGTCATTTTTATATGAAACTGTCTGGCCGAAGTCAAAGCTGCCGAAGACAATCCTGACCGAAGTCATTCCCATACGGAGCTGTCTGGCCGAAATCAAGTCTACACGAAGCCGGAAGACGACGCGGCCGAAGTCATTTCTATACGAAGACAACAAGCCCATCTTCGGCCTACAACGATACAGAGGCCCACAAAGTCAAGCCGACTTCGCTAAAAAGGAAATCCCAAAGGATTAGGAAGTTTTCCTTATCTCTTTAGGATTGACCTGGCCGACTCAAACTATTATATATATCTATGTACATCCTTTGAAAAAGGGATCCGCAATTTACTTAGCAAAAAACCCTAGACTTTTTTGCTCTCAAACTCTTGTACGAAAGCTTTTCGACACAGCTTAATAAAAACCATCTTTGGATCTCTCCGTTCGTGGTTCATCCGCAGAAATTTCATCCCCCTTAACAAACCTCCGACAAATTCTAATTGTGTTGATTTCGACCCCCACAACAGTACTACATGTCCATTGTCGGAGCGGATATGCTTACGGTAGCGTATCCATAAACTGAAATGTTCATCCTAAACCCAACAACAAATCATTGGTCGCAACAGTACTACGTGTCCATTGTCAGAGCGGATACGCTTAAGGTAGCATATCCGTAAACTGAAATGGTCATCCGAAAACCCAACAAACAAATCGTTGGTCAAAACACCTGTGCTCATAATCGAAGCAAGTATGCTTACACTAACGTAATCATTCAAAACGAAACAAACGAATCGTCGGTGTTAACACTAGCACAAACTGTAGCAAAACAGATCAGTCCTCCTTGGATAAAAAATCATTCAAGCAACAAGTTTCAACAACAAAGAAACGACACAACCAAAGCCAAAGCCACAAGGCGAACATAATAAGTCAATACGGATAAAGCCGTCCAGGGACCATGTCCAAATAACGTCAAAGCATAATTAAAATGATGACTTGGGCAGTTCCCCATCGTCATCATACATTACCCCTTGAAGACACACCCTAATCATCATCGGAGGATTCGGCCGTCGTCTCGGATTCGGACCAAGCAAAGTCAAACCAAGCTTACCCCTGTTGGATCTAGAGAATACGCGAACACCGACATCCGCCGCTAACGCCTCAACGGACTCATTACCAAGCGCAACGTCGGCCGAGTCTTCAGAGATCGGCGAGACCACTAGGTCGTTCCCCAATAAGGCGACCAACCTATCAAAGTCATCATCGGCACCAGCGTACCTCGCTCTCCATCCCTGGAGTTTCTCAATTTCGGCATCCAACGAAGGTGGTTCGTCACCGCGGAGCAGCGCAAGGAGTTCAAGGTTCCCGTCAACATGGGCAAGATCGACGACGCTGTTCTTCGACGATTCGCCCAAGATCTTAACCTTCTCCTTGGCTCGGTCAACTTTAGATTGAAACTTCTCGGCCATTATGCGCATCGCCCCCTTCTTAGCCCGTTTAACCTTCTTGTCGGTCATGGCCCTCTCCGAGCTCAACATCCGCTGAAGCTCGGCAACTTGAGCCTCCTGCTGGACCCAATAGGACTCCAGGTCCTCCTTCTATTTCGACACTATCTCCGTTGCAGCATCGCGCTTGCGCTCAGCTTCGATAAGCTTTGTTCGAAGCTCTTCGGCCACTTTCCATGCACGCTCGGCTCTCCTCGCATTCTTACGGATGTCCGCCTCATAACCGGACGTCATCTTGTTAATAGAGGCCACGAACTGAACAGAAAGAAAAGAGAGATCAGGCATCGTATTTTTAACAAAGTACAAAAGAAGAAGGTCAACGCAAACTACCTTAGTACCACGGTGAGACATTTCGGCATATGGGTTGCTCCGGGATAGAGTATCGGGAGGAGGAAAACAATCCCCCTTAGAGAGAATCTTGGAGAAGAGAGTAGCCAATGCCGACGCATCGTCGCAAACCATCTCAAAAGCAAACGGCTGAGATACAGGCTGCGAAGGCAGCTTGTGTTCGGCAGCACTGCGAACCGATGCGTTACGCCTTTTTCGTCCAGGAGCGTCATCCTTTTGAGGATCTTTCCCTCTGTCAGCCTTTGCCGGGGCACGTCTCCGGACTAGCCTCACCTGATCGGCATCCTCACTTGTAGCCGCAGCCTTGCCCTTTCTGCGATGACCCAACACGACCTCTCTCACGATGGGGATCGACGGAGCCAGCGCGAACGGTTCAACGGATGAGTCGCCCGAGGGAAAAGCAAGGGCAGCACTTAGCTGCTCCGCAGAAATCTCAGTTCAGCCAACCTCTACCTGCTCCATTGCGGCGCGGCTTTCGGCCTCTATCCTTTCACGAACAGATGGTCTTTTCCCCATGGTTCTCTTCATACTGCTAGAAGAAGACGAAGGAGTTGAACTCGGAGAATAATATCCAAAGTAGTGTGCCTGCGCTCTCTCTACTCTTTGAAGAGTAAAATCTCTTTGCCAATCGCAATCACCGGAAGCTTGAGACTCGCAAAGCGTAATTATGTCCGGAGGACACGTCGGGAGCGGATTAGGAACTGCAAAACCAACAAACAAGGCGGAAAGTCATGACATGTTCAACAAGACAGAAAAGCTCGTAAAGCTATAGATCGGCTACCGATTTTTCTCCATGTGGTCCTCATTTTGTTAACCCAAGCTGCACCAACCGAAGCCTCGGAAATGGGCACAAAGAAAAAATAATCCTCCCAATATCTGTCTTTACTTGGGAATCCTCCGATAATTTTGCGGTGAGCTTTGTTCGAAAGGGAGTAAAGAAGGTAATCCTTGGAGCGAAATGTCTGAAAGGATAGCAGGTTCAGCAAGTGATCCACGGTAACTTCTTCGCCACACTCGAAGCTGCGGACCACGATCCCGACCAGGTGTCGAATTCCCCGCGGAGTTATTTACCCCAGGGCCAGTCTATGTTTCCACAGATACCCAAGGATGACCCCTGGTATTGGGAACCACAGAAAGCACATGTAAAAACAACTCTCGTACAAGGTAAAAAACCCTTTTGGGGGCTCACCGGCCCGATCCGATGGTGATGGAATGATGAATTCAATTTCTTCAGAAATATTGAACCGGTGCCTGAGGGTCTCCAAAGATTCAGCAGTGGATAGAGTAGATCATGGTGGATCAGGTGCCTCATGCTTGTATCCGCCCTTAGAAACTCGCCGTTTTGAAGAACACGCCCGAAGACTCGCGTCTTGCCTCATCCTAACACAATCGGAACTCCAATTCTCCATCTCGATTTTTACATTGAAAGGACTCTCCATTTCCCGAGTAAAGGAAATCACTTCGGCGAAAAAGGATTTCGGCCGAGCACCACTTCGGCAAAAGACTACTTCGACAGAGAAGACTTTGGCCGAAAACAATTTCAAAGACAAAAAAAAAAAAACAACAAAACAACCTAAAAAAAAATCTTCAAGAAAAGGAGAGAGAAGGGAGGAGAGAAGTTACCTTGAGATTTTTGAGAAGTGAAGAAGTAAAGAGGAAGTGAGGAGAAGGGGGAGCATATATAGGCTCATAAAGCAAAAGATGATGTCATCATGCATTGGAAGTTGTGCCAGAACACAGTTGAGTGAAGAAATTTCTACTGAAAAAAAATTGTCTGAAGACAGAGAACCTGGCAGACATCAAAAATAACGGACTCAGTGTCACATCGGCTCAGCTCGTACCAATCGACGCAGCACATTGATCCCAGCTTGGACTTCCTCTACCTTGGCACTATCATCACTGAGACTACCGAGCTGGGGGGCTAACTGTTGGGGTCAAAACCCACCCAGCTGTGATCAATGGGAAAATGGTTAAGTATGAAAATACGAAGAATCGGACAAGGTCGAAAGTGTGCCTAAGTCATTTCTGTACGAGTCCACTTAAGCACAAGAGAGGCCATTCTGGCCAAAGCAACTCCATTTTCGGCAAGGCTTAGTCTTCACTTAGGCAAGCTTTGTCTCCACTTAGCAAGCCTTGTCTCCACTTAAGCAAGCCTTGTCTTCACTTAGGCAAGCCTTGGAGCATGGAGACTTCGGCAAAAGATGGAGACTTCGGCAAGCATGGCAACATCGGCAAGCTTGGTCATCACTTTGGCAAGGCTTAGTCTTCACTTAGGCAAGCTTTGTCTCCACTTAGGCAAGCCTTGTGTTCACTTAGGCAAGCCTTGCCTTCACTTAGGCAAGCCTTGTCTTCACTTAGGCAATCCTTGGGGCATGGTCACATCGGCAAGCCCTGGCTTCGGCAACAGCCCACATCGGCAAGCCGTGGCATCGGCAAGCCTTGGCTTTGGCAAGCCTTGGCTTCGGCAAGCCTTGGCTTCGGCAAGCCTTGGCTTCGGCAAGCCTTGGCTTCGGCAAGCCTTGGCTTCGGCAAGCCTTGGCTTCGGCAAGCCTTGGCTTCGGCAAGCCTTGGCTTCGGCAAGCCTTGGCTTCGGCAAGCCTTGGCTTCGGCAAGCCTTGGCTTCGGCAAGCCTTGGCTTCGGCAAGCCTTGGCTTCGGCAATAGCCCACTTCGGCAAGCCCTGGCTTCGGCAAGCCCTAGCTTTGGCAAGCCCTAGCTTCGGCAACAGCTCACATCTGCAAACCTTGGCATCGGCAAGCCTTGGCTTCGGCAACAGCCCACATCGGCAAGCCTTGGCTTCGGCAACAGCCCACATCGGCAAGCCTTGGCATCGGCAAGCCTTAGCTTCGGAAAGCCTTGGCTTCGGCAAGCCTTGGCTTCAGCAAGCCTTGGCTTTGGCAATGACCCACGGCTTTGGCAACAACCCGCGGCTTCGGCAACGATCCATGACATCGGCAACGCCACTTCGGCGAGTCACTTCGGCACAAGGGGACATCGGCGAAGTTCACGTCGGCCAAATGGGACACTTTGGCACACGCGATAGCTCACTTCAGCACAAGGGAGACATCAGCGAGGTTCACGTCGGCACACGCGATAGCTCACTTCGGCACAAGGGAGACTTCGGCACAGCTCCTGCTCCACTTTGGCGCAGCCCATATTGGCAAGGGCCTTCACTTCGGCAAGGGTCCACTTTGGCACGGCCTTCACTTCGGCAAACGCCTCCACTTCGGCCAACAAGCACTTCGGCCAGCAAGCACTTCGGCCAAGCTGTCCACTTCGGCCACGCAGTCAATTTCGGCCAAGCTGTCCGCTTCGGCCAAACTGTCCACTTCGGCCAAGCTGACACTTCGGCCAAGCTATCCACTTCGGCCAAGCAGTCCGCTTCGGCCAAACTGTCCACTTCGGCCAAGCTGTCCACTTCGGCCAAGCTGTCCACTTCAGCCAAGCATTCCACTTCGGCCAAGCTGTCCACTTCGGCCAAGCAGTCCACTTCGGCCAAGCAGTCCACTTCGGCCAAGCTGTCCACTTCGGCCAAGCTGTCCACTTCGGCCAAGCTGTCCACTTCGGCCAAGCTGTCCACTTCGGCCAAGCAGTCCACTTCGGCCAAGCAGTCCACTTCGGCCAAGCAATCCACTTCGACCAAGCTGTCCACTTCAGCCAAACTGCCTTGCCGAAGTGAAAACCATACGAAACTGTCTGGCCGAAGTCAAAACCATACGAAACTGTCTGGCCGAAATCAATTCCATACGAAACTGTCTGGCCGAAGTCAAAACCATACGAAACTGTCTGGCCGAAGTCAATTCCATACGAAACTGTCTGGCCAAAGTCAAAACCATACGAAACTGTCTGGCCGAAGTCAATTTTACACGAAGCCAGAAAACGATGCGGCCGAAGTCATTTCTATACGAAACTGTCTTGCCGAAGTCAAATCTATACGAAGTTGCCTGGCCGAAGTCAAGTCTATACGAAGCCAGAAGACGACGTGGCCAAAGTCATTTCTATACGAAACTGTCTTGCCGAAGTCAAATCTATACGAAGTTGCCTGGCCGAAGTCATTTCTATATGAAGCTGTCTGGCCGAAGTCAAAGCTGCCGAAGACAATCCTGGCCGAAGCCAATTTCATACGAAACTGCCTGGCCGAAGTCAAGTCTATACGAAGCCAGAAGACGACGCGGCCGAAGTCATTTCTATACTAAGACAACAAGCCCATCTTCGGCCTACAACGATGCAAAGGCCCACGAAGTCAAGCCGACTTACTAAAACGAAAATCCCAAAGGATTAGGAAGTTTTCCTTATCTCTTTAGGATTGACATGGCTGACTAAAACTAGTATATATATATATATATCCATGTACATCTCTTGAAAAAAGGATCCGAAAATTTACTTAGCAAAAAACCCTAGACTTTTTTGCTCTCAAAGTCTTGTATGAAAGCTTTTCGACACAGCTTAATAAAAACCATCTTTGGATCTCTCCGTTCATGGTTCATCCGCAGAAATTTCATCCCCCTTAACAAACCTCCGACAAATTCTAATTGAGTTGATTTCGACTCCCACAGTCATCGTGCGGCCTGTCGATTCCGATTGTTTCCTTTTCTTCGAATGAGATGACGTCGTTGGGAATTTTAAGGGCTTAGAACAGCTAAACTAACGTCTGCCCTTTGCTGGAATGCTTTAATCGACAAGACGGTATCCGAGCAATAATGAGATCTTCCATTATCATGCTTATCTTCCTTCTTGATCCGGAGTATGGCGCCTCGTCGTCCCGTGTCTCAGGCTTTGAATGGTCTTCCTTTGTCTGGTCGGGTTGCCTGTGTTGACATCCATCTCAAAGTCTTTAAGGCTAATGTTTCCTCTAAGATCGCCAGCTGCGAACTTTTTTGGCAAGTTTTAGGCCCAGAATGCTGTAGTTTGCAATGGAGTGTCCATATATGTGATTGTGTTTGCAATAGGCCATTTCGTCATTAGAACTGTCGCTTTTGGTCCATGTTCTCCATGAACTTCTTCCACGGCCTCGGCCTCTTCCTCGACCGTATCCAGTGGCGTCAATTTGATAGTTATGAGCTCCTCGAAAGCGTCCCTCCTGCTAGACGTAGGCGGAACCTTGGTGGTTTTTCTTATTATTCGAAGGATTTAAAGCCTGGGGAGGATGACTTACTAGTTTTTCCTTTCCATACTTCTCGGTTAGGATCTTCATCTCTTCATCTTCGGTTATGAAATATGCAGCTCGGTGCATTGCGTCATGTATCATCGTGGGGGCATTTAGCGCAATCTCTTTGCAAACTTAGAAATTATTCCAAAGTGCTCGGTTTAGGGCTAGTAGAGCCACTTTGTCGCTTAAGCCTTCTACTTTGGACATGACTGTTTTGAATCTTCCGACGAAACTTCGGAGCGTTTCGTTCTGCCCCTGAGCTAGGGTCCACAAGTCGGCATCTGAAGTCTCTGGATCCATGAATATGGAATAATGGTTCAGGAATGCTGCAGAAAGCTAGTTGTAGTTATCGATGGAGTTCCTCTCGAGCCTGGAAAACCACTGGAGTGTCGGGCCTTTGAGGTGTTCCACGAAAAGAAGGCATCTTCCAGCATCTCTTTCACTTTCTTTGAAATTAGAGCGACCCATGGCTATGGCAAAGTTGTTAGATGCTCCTTTGGGTCAGTTTTTCCTTCATAAATTGGAACTTTCATCTTCCCTAGGTCGGGAATTCTCGCACCAGTGATCTGGCCCGTTAATGGGGTGTTATGTGCTTCCTCTAGTACACGATCTATCTCGGAAACCTTGCTAGTTGCTTTGTGCATCATGGATCGGACAACCTTTATATATGCGACTGTTCAATCCATATCTGCTCGCATCATAGCCATCTCCTCCCTGTGGACTCGGATCCTTGCTCAGCCTAGATGGCGTTCTCTTCCTCTTCAGTCAATTCTTGATTGTGTTCTGAGATGGCTTCGTGCCACTCGATTCGGTTTTGGCCAACTGCCAAGATCTTGGGGTCATCGCGGCTCTCCGTGTTAAGCTCCACTTGATTATTCTCCTCCAGATTGATTATCGGGGCTGGTTCATCATCCGTCGGTGCGTCGCCTGCTCTTTGTACTTCAGAGGTCAGATTTGCTGAGTTTTAATGGACTGGTGGCAAGCTTCCACAGGTTCTCAGCACGTTGAGAGGGGTCAAGAAATCAAGAGCCGTTGGATTAAGGCACTTGACGGCACGTCCAATTGGGTTTGAGCACCTG
Source organism: Pseudoturritis turrita (assembly GCA_900406555.1). Lineage (NCBI taxonomy): Eukaryota > Viridiplantae > Streptophyta > Magnoliopsida > Brassicales > Brassicaceae > Pseudoturritis > Pseudoturritis turrita. Next base: position 812,643 of record OVBL01000286.1, on the reverse strand, counting down.
CTGCTGGTTAATGTCTCCATTGCCAGGGTTTCCAACTTTTTTGTCACCGTGTTGTTCAACTTATCCTACTCGTCAGTCTCTTTCAGAAGCTTCGCTATCATTCACTTCATCTCTGTGAGCGTTGCCAAAGCCTCCTTAGTGTTTTCTGGTCGGTTCGTCTGATCCTCCACGTCGGTGTTCCTAGTGTCAGCAGCATCCTTATCTCCATCGTTGGTCATCGTCTTTGGATCGGTTTTGCGGTGGTTACCAGTGTAAGACAATTTTGATTCCCCTCAGACGGCGCCAAATTGTGGGAGTGTGAATCCACACAATTGAATTTCGTTAGACTTTTTAAGGGATCTGAAACTTCTGCTTGTTGTGAATTCCTTACTATCTTGGGCCTGGCTCGGTTTCATCGAACCCATCACCTTCGGCTCCGATCCACTGGGCTTGAGTCCGGTTTGGCTCGGGGTGCCCATAACTAAGTAGCACGGGCCTGCTTCGGGGTACCCGACCCATCCATTTCATTTCGGGTCGGGGTACCCGAACACATGTCCCATTGTGGGTCGCGGTACCCGAACACATGTGGTGTTGCGGGTCGGGGTACCCGAACCCATTTGTTGTTACGGGTCGGGGTACCCGAACCCATGTTTTGTTATGGGTCGGGGTGCCTGAAGCCATATTTTGTTACGGGTCAGGGTGCCCGAACCCATGTATTGTTACGGGTTGGGGTACCCAAATCCATGTGTCGTCACGGGTCGGGGTACCCGAACCCATGTTTTGTTCGGGCAGGGATGCCCGAACCCATGTGCCATTACGGATCGGGGTACCCAAATCCATATGTTGTCACAGCTCGGGGTACCCGCACCCATGTTTTGTTACGAGTCGAGGTGCCCGAAGCCATGTGCCGTTACGGGTTGGGGTATCTGAACCCATGTGTTGTCACTGGTTGGGGTACCTGATGTGTGTCAAATTGTATTTATACCTAGACTTAGCTATCAACACACTTTAGTTGTTGTAGCATATCATAGGGTCGAACCAAGGGAGATTAGAATAGCTACACTAAGAATCCAAGTATCCAAATAAGCGCAATTCGAGGTTGTGTTTTGGACTTTAAAAGTCTTAATTCCAAAACTAAGTGAAACAAATGAAATGATTATGCAAATGGAAGCCAAACCAAACCAAATAAGTAAACAAGCACTAAGCAAGATCAAAACAAGACAATTCAAGGATAAACAAATTAAAATGCAAAAGTCAACCGTAAAGTCAACAAATAAGAACTTGATCAAATATAGGAAAGCAGTGGTTTTGGGCAAAGCATTTAACTTGGGATGATCAATGACTAACTAATGATGCTAGAACTAACAATTCAAACTCAATTCTATGACATGAATCACACAAATAGACTAATCCACTCCTATGGCACTAATCCATTTATTGACCATTCAATTAAGCTAATTTTCTAATTGCAACCAAATGATCAATAATCATTAAACATAAGTTCATAAAGCCACTAATCACCTTAAGCATCAATCCCCATTGGTTAAGAATGAAAAGCAAGGTTAGAATTTTCTAGACATTTCATCGAACACCTTCCGGGCATGAAATGTCCATGTTCTAGATTTTGATTGATCATGTCAAAACTAGCATTAAAAACACCCTTAACTTTAGAAATAATATAAATCTAAGCCTAGACATCACTAATCATCCATCAAACATCCCTAATCTACTAAGCCCAAAAATCCATAGGAAGACTACTCACTAATCATCATGCAAAACACAAAGATAATCATAGATAAAGACATAATGAAAGTAGAAATGGAGATAGATGAAGAAAACTTCACTAAATTTGGTGAAAAGAGCAAAGATCCAAGCAAAAAATCATGAGTAAATGTTTGAGGTCAATGAGGCAAGAGAAAAATGAGAACTAGGGTATTCTTATATCTAAAATACATATTTATAGTGAATAAAATCGGAATCGGATCGACCCGAAACACTTGGGTCGGATTTTGGATCTTGAGGAAAAACAGAGAAAATATCGAACCCCTCCCCTTTGATATGGGGGTCGATATATTCTCTATTTTTTTCTTCATGCTTCATATCGAACCCCTCCGCTTCGAAATGGGGGGTCGATATATTCTCTGTTTTTTTTTCCTCATGCTTCATATCGAACCCCTCCCCTTCGATATTGGGGGGGGGGGGGGGGGTTGATATATTCTCTGTTTTTTTTCTTCATGCTTCATATCGAACCCCTCCCCTTCGAAATGGAGGGGGTCAATATATTCTCTGTTTTTTTCCTCATGCTTCATATCGAACCCCTCCCCTTCGAAATGGAGTCGATATTCTCTATGTTTTTGTCCTTCTTCTTCTTCATGGTAAATCTTCATTTTATTGCTTGTTTCATCCATTCTTCCAACTTCTTTGTGTCTCGTAAACCTCCAATACATCCTCTTAGCTCCAAAAACTTCCAAGGTACCTAAAAAGAGAGAAAACAATGCAATATATCCAAAATCCTAATCCTAAACTCTAAAATGCTAAACTATGCTCAACTAGCCTAATATGTGCCTAAAGATACATTTATGATGAAAAATGTGGAATGAATGAGATGAAACTCTAAGCCTAAAAAGGTGTAAAATATGGTGTCATCAGTACCGAACCCATGTGTCATCACGGGTCGGGCTACCCAAACCAATGTTTTGTTACGGGTCGGGTTGCCCGAACCCATATGCCGTTACGAGCCGGGGTACCCGAATCCATATATTGTCACGGGTCGGGGTACCCGACCCATTCTGCTTAGTTACGGGTTGTGGTACCCGTTACGAGAACCCGAGCCATTGCTATTTTTTTCTATACTTAATCATTTTTAATCGTTGATTCTCCAAAGGTGGAAACTGACCCCAACACTAATAGAAAAATTGAAGATTCTGATGTTGAATAGCCTAAGTGTCGAGAGAGAAGTAGGAAAATTAAGGTTTGCGCAAAATGATTAGGGAATCAGATCTATTATACTTGTTTTACATTAGAGTCGCAAAGTAGTCCCAAAATAATCACATAATTATTTTAGGGGGGGAGCAATTACGCACCCAACAGCCCAAAATATTTTCCCAAAAACCCAAATTTTTTTCAAACCCAAAAGTTGAAATACATGAAGGTAGTGGGAAAATAGTCACAAATAAGTAAATAGTAGCAAAGTTGTCGCAAATAGAGACTGTTTTGTGACCTTTTTTTCAGTGTCAAATCGCAAATTATTTCAAACCTTAACATATAGAAAATTAAAAAAATTTGAAGTTGGTAACAAAGTAATCGCAAATTTGGCCGATAGTAGCAAAGTAGTAACAAATTACTGACATTTTAGTGACATTTTTTGTTGTTGTTTATGTGTCTGATGTTTTTTTTTTATGACTTATGTTGGTTTTTTTCCATTTTTCAGCCTTGTGAAGGATAGTAGAAGAATAGTACAAGAGAAGAAGAGTAGAAGAAGAGGATGAAGAGTAACAAGAGACTAAATCTCAAACAAGATTTTCGGATTATCTATGGTTAATAGCAACAAGAGACTGAATCTCAAACAAGAACAGGGAACACCATATCTCAACAAGAAAATCAATCTTAACCAAGAACATGGACCATACATGGTTTTGAATCTAATACATATCTCAAAAAGAGACTCAACCTAGTACCTTTATGCAAACAGCCATGATCATACAAACAATAACTAGTAGAACCACCATTTTTTCATTCTCGATTTGGCTTCCATCAACATATTTTCAAACCTCTCAAATATCTCATCTTCTACCTTCATCTCCATTAATTTTCTTCTCAATCTCATTACTCTCTGCCATAAGATTCTTCATGTCCTTCATTTCTTGTTCAAGTCTCACAATTTTAAAATTCACTACTTGTATTTCATCATACATTGCCTCGTCAACCCACTTAAAGACATGGTCATCATTGACAAGCTTAAACACAAACCACAAAAACCCATCCTTTAATCGATTTTTTCAAAAAAACACAAACCACAAAAATCATCCACTGTTTTTTCCATCATTGACTATAAGGAGAGTCGAATTACCTTTTTTGATGCAGGAAAATCACACCGATAGTATCTTCGATTAGGATTCCAATCAGTTTTTGAAAATTTTCTCACAATCTTTTCTCCACACCAACAACTACTCGGTACTCCAACAACTCTTCCACTTTATCGTCATCTTGATGTTCCACTCAAAGCTCCTGATAAATTTCTCATGCTAATGCTCGAAATTGAATCTACAAAGTGAATTTATCACTTCCAATAAGAATGACCTGAAGAAATGAGTGAGGAACCAAAGAATGTTGCAGAAGAGGATGAAGAAATGAGTACGAAATCAAAGAAGCCAACCACGAATTCTAACACCAACATTAGATTTGAACTTATCCGATCTTTTATTTGGCAAACTTTGATTTCGTATCAGAAAATCGAGTTTTAGGGTTCTTCGATTTTATGAATTGAAATAGGGTAAATATTGGGATTTCGGGTCTGGTTATAGATTGGGTCGGGTTTAACACAATAACCCAATGGTCACAAAGTAGTCACTCATAGGAAAACAATAGCAAAGTAGTCGCAAAGTGCGACTGTTATGTGAAATTTTTGTTAGCAGTCACAAATCGATTGCCTAAACCCTAAATATTTGGAAACAAAACAGTGAGCCATATGCCTTTCCAAACAGTTTTTAATCTTTTTATTAAGGGTGTTTTTGATTATATAGACTAATCAAGTGAATTTTGAAATATCCTCAACTTCAACAAAGAAAATATTAAAATCATATGTAATTTATCTTAAAACATGTTTATAGAAGATGCAAACATGTAGTCAAGTTGAAATTTTAAATTTTTCACTATTATATGATATATTTAGTGTACCATGTTATTCACAATTATGTACATACCTAAAATAAATCATTTTACTTAAATTATTTTGTTGAATTTACAAAAATCTTACGGAGAGTTGGTAATTAGTCGCAAATGAGTCACAGTTTTATGCAATCGTCGCTAATTTGTCGCAGAATGATGGGTAATTTATGACGCTTTTGTGACTGAGTGTAATAATAGGTGAAAAAATTAAAACATGTGACTCGAACATGATACCTATCATGATACATGTTATTCTTATCTATTGTGTAAGTTTAATGAGCTAATGTAATAATTATGTTCTATATTCCATTTACTACTATATATATCGTCTCGTATTAAATCGGAAGATAAAGTTTTAAACGTAAACACCACGTTTCAAACCTTAGACCTGTAAGTCGTGTATATGTTGCATTGTCACTGAGCTATAGTCACCATTCGATTATATAATACAATAACTTATATATATACCAATATTAATCACATCCAAAAATAAATATATAAAAAGTTTTTTTGATACAAACGCCACAAATATATTACAAACATTAATTTAAAATCCCTTACATATTATTCAAATTTTATCATCATCATCTTAAGATGATAAATTACAGTGAAATTCATCTTCTCATTCAACGTCTTCAATTTCGAAATCAATTTCTTCAACTGGATGATTGCCGTCGACTAAACTATTGACAATTATTTCTTCAACTATATCTGTCATTCCATCATCATCTGTTTGTTGCGAAATGACCAGCTCTTTCTCGTTAAACTTTTCTTGAACAGGATTCCTCAGATTCACTTTTAGCACTGTTTGCCACAATTTTCGAGAGACCCTGCCGTTAATAAAATTTTTAATTAGAAGTTTATAAATATACAAACATATATGTATATGTATATATATATATATATATATATATATATATACTGAGTTAAATCATGAAAATCATACATAAAATAAAAGGTTCGTAGTTTTGATATCTCTGTGATGAGAGCATGTCAACAATGCCTCTTGGGCTTTTTTTGAGTGCATTTTCCAATCGTAGGGTCAAACCATTCACAGTAGAAAAGTATGATCTTTAAATTCACAAATCCGGGATATTGGAGCTCCATGATAGTTTCTATGGTCCCATAGAAATCATCCTCTTCGAATGCTTCAGATTAATTTGGCCTCGGACACATACCCGATAATTCATTGTTTTCGCGTCATTCTGTGACCAAGCGTATGAAACAAATATCATCTTGTAAATTACATGGGCCACAATCTGACTTTATTTTTTAGACCTTCCACTATTTCATGAATCCAAGTAGGAAAACTTTCTTCACTTTTCATTCAGAAGTTGGACGCGTGTTTGATCTAATAATCTACTGCTTAGGTCACAAAAAATGCTCCAATTTCTACAAAAAAATATCACTAATTAATATAAATAAGTTGCAATAATATAAACACATAAACCATAATATATATATATATATATATATATATACACACTTGATAATGCTTGGTGCACGTTACGAGGCAGAAGTTCTGCAAAGACAAACGGAAGCAACCGTTCTATAAATACATGACAGTCGTGACTTTTCATTCCCGAAAACTTTCCACCATTGATGTATGCACAACTGGCTAAATCTGCTACATAACTGTCTCGAAATTTAACCTCATTCTTGACCCATTGTAGTAAGAAGACTTTCGCTTTTGAAGTCAACCTCCAAATAGGAAATGGAGCTCTCCCTCGATCATCGACATGCAAATCTTTCCAATCTTGACTTGACTGTGTCTTTTGATCTGTCTTTAACATTCACAACAGTATACATGATGTTATCGGAAAAAATTTCTCGATATGCATCACATCAAGATTGTGTCGTAGATTGAGATCGGTCTAATACGATAGCTCCCAAAATATGCTTTCTTTATGCCAATTATGTCAGTCCCCATACCCTTCCTGTGTTTTTGTATGTCCATTTCCACCATAATCAGATGTTTTAGGTGGTTCGACATGCCATATATGCTCATATAACACTTGTTCACGAGTCAACGATTGAGGTGGGTAGTCGTTCAATGTGTGCTTTCCCTTCAAAAATTACTTTATTCTTCCGCATCGGATGACTGATGAGCAAAAATCTTCTGTGACAGTCAAACCAGCATGTCTTCCTACCAGCTGGCAATTGGAAAGCATGTGTCTAATCCATACAAATTGGACACGATAATCTTCCATGTGTTGTCCATCCCGAAAATATACCATATGCCGGAAAATCGCTTATCGTCCACAGCAGAACAGCTTTAAGGTTGAAGGTTTGATCTAATGACACATCATACGCCTCAACTCTGTTATTCCATAACTCATTTAACTCGTCAATCAGTGGTTGGAGGAAGACATCAAGACTGGCTCGTGGATGATTTGGTCCTGAATTCAAAATTGTAAGAAATAAATACTCACTTTTCATGCACATATCCGGGGGTAAGTTGTAGGATGTCATGATCACATGCCACAACGAATGGTTTTTTTGACACACCAAAAGGATTAAAACCGTTTGTACATAATCCAAGATAAACGTTTCGCATTTCCGCTGCAAAAATTGGATGCATTTGATTGAAATTCTTCCACTCTGCCGCATCGGATGGATGACACATTACTCCGTCTTCTGACACATGCTCAGCATGCCATCTCATCGATGATGCAATCTTCTTTGATTGGTACATCTTTTTCAATCTGTCAGTTATAGGTAAATACCACATACGACTGAACGGTATTTTTGTATGTCCCTCACTAGCCTTATATCTTGGTTTTTTAACAAAACCTACAATGCTCTAACTCCTCATCTTCTTTCCAGAAGAGTATACAATTATATACACATACATCAAATGTATGGTACGGCAATCCTAGCTTTTGCATCAACATTTTTGTCTCGTAGTATGAACCGGTTTCCTGACTACCCTCTGGTAAATATCCGTAAACAATTTGGCCGATGAATCCATGCGTGTTTCAGCCAAATTATGGTCTGCCTTAATGTTCATGAACCGGGAAGCTAATGATAACTTCGAATGACCATCATGACAACCAAGATAAAGTAGCGTATTTACAGCATCTAACATGGCGTAGAATCGTTTTGCCTCATAGGTAGGTTCTTCATGAACATGATCATTTCCACTTTGATCATGTTTATGATATTCGTTAAATTGCGTAGAACCATGAAATGCATCATTTATCATCCCATCATATACATTTCCCCCATCATAATCTATTTGTTGACTACCACTAGTATAATCTGGATTATCATAATGACTACTCGTTCCTGCCCCGACCACATCATAATCTTCAACATGTTCAGACCATACATAACATCGTGGCATAAATTCTCTACTATGCAAATGCTTCGAAAGTATCCTTGCTAGTTTAAAACTGGAATTTTGACATTTAGCACAAGGACAGTAAATCTTACCTCCACTGCTTAGAGCTAATGGCCGGATACTTGCAAAATTCATGAACTCCTCGGCCCCTTCCAAAAAATCACTAGAGAGATTATTTGTGTTTGGATCGATTCTATTATACATCCACTCTCGGGTAGAATTCCACATCTTTTTTTCTCTCTCTCTTTTCTCTGTGTTTTATTTGTTTCTTTGTGTGTTTTTTTTCATATATTGCTTTGAATGATGAATGAAAATGGGGTGCTCGTTGGTTACGTTTATAGGCAAAAGAAATTTCACTACTTTGTGACTACCACAAGCCACAAATTTGTGACTCTTTTGTCACTCATGTGCGACGAATTTGGGACTACAATGAGGAGTCAAAAAAGTTTGGTGAGCTACCTACCTTTCATATTTTCCACGTTTTCACCTACTTTCACCAACTTTTAGTGACTACTTTGTCTCTTCTGGCACGATAAGAAAGAGTTGCAACTCAGTCGCAAATTTGGGACTGATTTGCGACTGCAGTTTCGGACTAAAACATTAGTCGCAAAATAGTCTCACTTTGCGGCTCTTTCGCAACTACTTATAAGCAGTCGAATAATAGTATTAAGGCAATCGCTAATTTACGTCTACTAAATGACTATCATAGTCAGTTGTAAATATGCGACTGATTTGCGACTGTTTCTTCAGTAGTCTTTTTTGAGTCGCAAAATAGTCACAAAATGATCACAAAATTTTGCGAAAAAAAAAAAAAACAATCACAAAAGGTAGTCACTCATCTGCTATTTTTTTGTAATGGTCATCGCGTAGTGCAATAGAAAACTAAAAAACTATATAGCTGAACCAATTTCCCCCACCTACATTTGGACCCTTTGGCCATCATATCGGCCAGATCCTGTTTTAAAACGAAAATTAACTTAAGATATTTACACCGATCATTAACCACATTAACTTGTAATCAAATAAGTAAGTGAGCTTATGTGATGAATTTGCCTGGATTCCAGTGGTGGGTCGTATGCTTACAGGCAGAGCTGCCTTTAGCCTTATTCTTCTAGGCAGATTTTTTGGATTCCTTTTAGTTTCTTCTTCTTCTACTATTAATTTTATCATAAGATTATTGAATTGTATTCGTTAATAAAATGCAAAATTCAATCACATTTATATATACAAGATTAGAGGAGAGTATAGTTTGATTACCATATCTTCTCTCCAAGTATCGTGAGAGACCAGCTTGAGTCACTCCAAGTACAACATCGTTGACTGTCTATTAAACCAGAATATAAGTTTTTTTTTTTTTGAAACTTCTAGAATATAAGTTACTGTAAACAAAGAGATAACTTGGGAAAACTTGTTGCTTGTATTAATCATAGACGTATGCCTTATATACATACTTATAGATAACGATGAACATCACCTATGTTTATCTAACTAACACACATACTTATCAACATACACTTGATCATTATCGTATAATACCTAAGACTGATCTCATTAGTATATTCCGGAAGTTCTAGAACCATCTAGAACCTCTTAACACTCCCTCTCAAGTTGGAGCGGGTAAATCATCAACATCCAACTTGGACAACAAGTAGTCGAAGCTGGAACTGCCCAACGCCTTAGTGAGAATATCAGCTACTTGCTCTGTCGTACGAATATGATTTGTGACTATAAGGCGATCTCTGACTGCATCTCTTACACTGTGACAATCTGATTCGATGTGTTTCGTTCTTTCATGAAAAACTGGGTTTGCAGCAATGTAAATTGCCGACTGACTGTCACAGAACATCTCCATTGGACCATTTTGTGGAACACCGAAATCTGCCAACAAACCCTTTAGCCACTTCAACTCTCGCAAAGTTGCAGACATTGCTCGATATTCTGCTTCTGCTGATGAATGAGAAACCGTGTCTTGCTTTTTCGTTTTCCACGAAACCGGTGACCCACCCAGGAGAACTACATACGCTGATAAAGATCTTCGAGTAAGCGGGCATGATGCCCAATCCGAGTCACAATATGCTTGTACTCGTAAATTAACATCAGCTCTTAACATGATTCCTTGACCCGGACAACCTTTAATGTATCGAAGTACTCTAATCACTGCATCCCAATGTGCTTCCTCTGGTTCATGCATTACTTGTGAAAGAACATGGACTGCATAACATAACTCGGGTCTCGTAATAGTCAAATACACGAGACGTCCTACAAGCCTTCTGAACTTTGCTGGATCTTTAAACAATGGACCATTGTCGGACAAGAGCTTGTAGCTCTGCTCAACCGGTATTGACAGAGGTTTGCAACCAAGCAATCCTGTCTCCGCAACGATATCAAGGGCATATTTCCTTTGTGTAAGAAAGAAACCCAACGCTGGCCTTGCCAAGGTCTTTCATTCGAAAGCATTCGCTTAAGTAAACTTTGAATTTCTCCATCATCTTTAAGTCAATACAGCTGATAATTAAATCATCCACATATATCAACACACGTAAGCTCACATCTCCTTTTATGTATGTGAAGAGAGAGTAATCTGCATAAGACTGTTTAAACCCGAACCTTAAAAGAGCTTGTGAAAGCTTAGCAAACCAGCATCTTGGAGCTTGTTTCAAGCCATATAATGACTTCCTAAGATGGCACACTTTTGTCAGATCATCACACTTGAAGCCTTGTGGCACTTTCATGTACACTTCTTTGTCTAAATCACCGTGAAGAAACGTATTTTGTACATCCATTTGATGGACTTCCCACCCCTTTGCTGCCGAAACTTTAAACAAAGTTCGAATTGTGGTCATCTTCGCTACAGGGGCAAAAGTCTCATCATAATCCTCACCTTCGACTTGGTGATTTCCACACACAACCAGCCTTGCTTTGTGACGTTCTATGGTTCCGTCGGCATGATATTTCAATCTATACACCCACTTATTTGCAAGGGCTATCCATTCGGTAAATCTGCCAATTCCCATGTTCCACTGATTTGATGAGAATCCATTTCACTTGTCATTGCTGTGTTCCACTTCTCATCTTGCACTGCCTCACGATAGCTTTTGGGCTCAACGCCCGCTGTCACGGCTGCTAAGAATGCTTGATGACTGGGAGAAAAAGCTTCATCGATAATATAAAACTCGATGGGATAAAGTGTGTTACCTTGAACCATGTCGGAGGTCAATGATTGAGAATAGGGAAGAACGGGAGCTGGGTGTTTATCTTTGTGACATTGAGCATTGTATGTAACATAATCTCTAAGCTTAACTGATGTAACTGGTTTTCGATGACCTCTCCCAAACTGCTGTGTCGTAGCTATTTGCTCTGTTTTAGCAGCCTCTGTTTCAACAGGCACAGTTTCAACAGCTTCTGTTTCAGCAGTCTCTGTTTCAACAGGCACAGTTTCAACAGCCTCTGTTTCAGCAGCCTCTATTTCAACAGGCACAGTCTGATTCAGATCACCCATAGCCTCTTCGCTACTATTTCTCCCCCTGACATCTAGAAACCTATCATCGAGTTTTGACTAATTTTCCAAACTGCCTATGAAACATAGCACAAAAGTTTGGAATGACTGTTTTAACTTCACTTTTCGTTAGTAACATATATATCCACACGGCCCGTGAGTGATCATCGACGATTGTTAGAAAGTAAGTTTCTCCGCAAGATGAAGGAACACGATACGGTCCCCAGAGATCGCAATGAATTAGACCAAAACAATCTGAAGCTTTCTTAGAACTTTCAAAAAACACTTCTCGAGTCTGCTTAGACTTAAAGCAAATTTCACATCCTCCAAACTTATCAGAGTTATGTTTAACACCAGAAATAAAAGGCAAAGAATTCAAAACACCAAAAGAAGGATGCCCCAATCGTTGATGCCACAAGTTCTGATCTTCCACAGCTTTAATCTTGTGTCCTCATGCAATTTTCACATCCCGATAAAGATAAACACCGTCCCGTTCTTCACCGGCTCCAATCAGAGTCCCCGTAAAATGGTCCTGTAACACACATAGTGTATCAGTAAACACAGCAAAACAACCTGTTTGCTTTAATAACTTTGCAACAGACAATATTGTGCAATTTAAATTCGGCACAAAGAGAACATTCTCCAACAATATATGTTTTGATAGAAACAAACAACCAGATTGTGTTGCAAACACTTGGCTCCCATCAGCAAATACGACAGGACATGGTGCAATGTGATTCAATTTTGTAAGTATCTTCACATCTCCGGTCATATGATGTGAAGCCCCTGTATCAAGAATAACTTCTCCTATCTGAACCTTACCATTCAACCTATCCAGGACTGGGGTCGGCTTTTGTTGCTCAAGAAGTTGAGACAACGATGCCTATTGCTCTGGTGTGAAGTTAGGCATTGAAGAGCTCTGTGTCAACGCAGTAATCGCTGAGTTAGGGCGAAATTGTCCTCTGCCACGTCCTTGGACATAGCCTCTGCCTCTTGTATTGGAACCACGACCTCGATCACTTTGTCCTCTTTCACCTTGACTTGCGTTTGGATTTTTCTCTGTCCACCAATCCGGGAAGCCGATGATTTGCCAGCAGTCTTTTCGTTCATGACCGCTACGTCCACAGTGATTACACATATGTATCGATCGAGTTCGAGCCACAGCAGCAATAAGACCATTCGTTGTTGGCGACTCTACACCACGAGACTGCTCTGTTCTAGCCACAAACCTGACAACATCTTGCTTGGATTCAGAACGAGATGCCTCCAAATGCCGTTCTTCTCTAACTACCTTCTGGTAAACACTGTTGAGATCCGGCAGTGGTTCAAGGCCGATGATGTTGGTATATATGTTGCCAAATCTAACATCGTCTAGCCCCATAAGAAACTGATGCACTCTTTCTTCCTCATACTCCCTCACGATTGTATCGGAAGCCCACACGTCCACTGCGGTGGAGGTTTGTAACTTAAAAGCTCCTCCCACTTGGAATATAACTTGCCGTAGTAATCCATTACACTTAATCCGTCTTGATGACAACTCACAAGCTCAGCTTTGAGCTGATGAACACGCACAGCATTACCGATAGAAAATCTCTTCTTCAGATCACTCCACAGTTTGTTGATATATCATGGTTTTCACCGGTTTTCAACCATGATATCCGTTGTTTTATCAAGTCAAAGTGTGTTTTTAGAGTCTTTTATTTCTTTTATCTAGTCTTTACAGGTTTTAAGTTGTTTTGGAGGAAACACGACATTTTGGGTGCAATTGGACTTATGAAGATGTGGGATCATGATGAAGCTTTATAAACCTGGTGTTATTTGAAAGGTTTTTCTTGATTGGATTGCAATGAAATTTGGAGACAAGATAGCCACTTGAGTTAGCTTTCATTTGGAGGTGGTTTGAAGTCATTCCGATCAACGGTTATAAAGTTATGCTATTTTTAACGAAGATATATCAATCTGGCGAGCAGAAAAAGCATGTACAGGTGATGAGACCAGAAGGAGAAAGATCGATCCATCCAAGTCTAGATCGATCCATCCAGAAAAATCTGGTGCGCATGAATTTTCCAGACCAAGCCAGATCGATCCATCCAAATCTGGATCGATCCATCCAGACAAATCTGGCGTGCATGAATTTTCCAGACCAAGCCAGATCGATCCATCCAAATATGGATCGATCCATCCAGACAAATCTGGCGCGCAAGAATTTTTCAGATCAAGCCAGATCGATCCATCCAATTCTGGATCGATCCATCCAATTATGGATCGATCCATCTGCTTCCCAGACGAAAAAAAAGACAAATTCTGACTTTCCATTTTAGCCCCAGAATCATCTAACCTCCACCAAATCCGACCATAGACCTATATATACTTATTTTAAGCCACTTTTGGAGAGGACACTAACACTTTTTCTACACAAGTTTTTACACACGCTTTATTTTCTATTAAAACTTTTGGGTTTTAGGAAGAACTTGGAGAGATTTAGAGCTTGGGGCTGATCTAATACTTTGCACTACTTTGAGAGAAGATTTCGAACCCCTGTTTCTATTTCTCTTTTCTGATTTATATGATATCTATCTTATTCATGTCTTTGATTTCAATTGATATGTGTGAGTAGATCCCTTGCTAGGTTTAGGGATTCTCATTAGGGATTTTATGGAATGATATATTAATTTATTGGTTAGGATTCAAACTTGATAGTTCTTCACCTAGGTTGCTCTTAAAGCTAGTTCTAGATTGATCACCTAGAATCTCGATCTTAGGTTGTTAAATTGGCACGACAGTGTGATTTATAATCTGATTAAAACCTAGAGTGAGCAAATTAGATAATTGCAAAGAAATTTGGATTAGATAATTTGTGAACAAATCGAACCTGCCCTTAATGCTTGTTTAGAATTAGGATTCGCAAAGAAATTTGGTTTCTTAAGTTTTAAACATAGTTAATTCTCGCAACGAAAGTTGGTTTATTTTACATTAGTGATTTGAGTTCTGGAACTTGTTCGTAATTCGATCTTAACGAATAAATTTATCTTCATTACTTGATTTTCTGAGAAATTCCCTGGACCTGACGCTTTCCCCATCTGATAAACAAACCGTTTTAATTATTATTTGCATTGTTACTTAATCTATTTCATACTCGCTTAGCTGAATTCGAAACGAAAAAGTCTATCGTGAGGTTCTTGAGTCCTTGTGGATTCAACCCCTAAGTACTGCATCGATCTCTTAATTTGAGAGAGTAGCTCTAGGGATTTAATTTGAGCATATCAAATTTTGGCGCCGTTGCCGCGGACTCTTTTGAGTTTTCGATAGATTTAAGTGTAGAATTTAGACTAAGTTTTTATTTTAAGTTTTACTCACATCGTTCTATCTTTTTGTCTTGTGTGTTTCATGTGTATGCCTAGTCATGTTACCAGGAGCAACAAGGACAGACAGCTTTTTTTTCTTCCGGATCAGGAGCTTGCGAGGTTAGAACAAATGAACAGAAAAGCAAAGAAGCCAGTGGAGATGGTTAATCCTGTGATTTTACGTCAGGATGAAGCTGGTGTTATCAGGGACCAAGAAGGTCATGTTTGCAACGAGCAAGGGCAGAGATTGGATGGAGATGGAAACCCCATCGTGCCAATTGCTATTGAGAACGCGCAGGCACATGCACAAGCTAGAAGAGTAAGGACGCTTGGAGATTACAACATCCCTGATGAGTTTTATGCGAATATGTCTGCGATTAGACTTCCTACCTTTGCTAGGAACGATTTTGAGTTGAAACCATCCTACTACACGCTGGTTGGTCAGCATGCTTTCCATGGATTGGCTCATGAACATCCTATGGATCATATTGAGATGTTCGAGGACTTGGTGACTAGCATGAAGCATAATGGAGTCAGCTATGACCATCTCTTTTGTAAGCTTTTCCCACACTCTCTTAGTGGTGAAGCAGCTTATTGGTTGAAGCAGTTACCAACAGGTTCTCTCACCAATTGGGAAGATACCAAGAAGGCATTTTTACGCAACTTCTATGATGATGCGAGATCAGAGGATTTAAGGAATAACATCTCTCAGTTCACGCAGAGACCGACTGAAGCATTCAAGGCTGCTTAGGTGCGATTCAGGGCTTACCAACGAGATTGTCCGCATCATTGTTTCAATGAGGTTCAGCTGCTGGGTATTTTCTTCTGAGGTGTGGATTGGAGGTATCAGATGGCTCTTGACCCTGCAAGTAATGAGAATTTCAACACAAGATCCCCCGAAGAAGCTTATGTGTTGATTGAGAACTTGGCGTCTAGCAATAGCACCAAGAATGCTAATTTCGAGAGGCAGAAGCAAGCTGGAAGCATTGATGGAAAACAGATTACTGAGTTGAAGAACAAGTTGGATTCAGTTCACAGCATTTTGGTGAACAAGAAGTCGGTTCAGTTTGCTGCAGAGGTTGAGACTTTCGAGCCCGAAGAAGAAATTGAAGAGGATGTCAACTACATAGGTGGGACTGGTTTTCAGAGTTAGAGATTTGGAAGTCAACAAAACCGAGGCGGCTACAACAGCTACGGTCAGAGGAGTAACTTTACGAGTAATCAGAACTCGTCTGGGTATGAGTCTAAGCCTCAGTATCATAAGCCTCTCCAGAGCAACAACAATTTCAGCAGGACTTGTTGATCTTCATCTTACCAAACACCTCATGTACCAACCGAGCAAAGTGAGATGAAATCTATGCTTGAGCAGATACTAGAGGGACAGCAGAAGATCATAGTTGACTTTAATGGGAAGATCGATGCCATGTACACTGATTTGAATGGTAGGTTCGAAGCTTTGAACACTCATGTCAAGAAGCTAGATACTCAAGTTGCGCAGACTGCTAGATCTGTGAGAAGACAAGATGGAGTCCTACCTGGAAGCACATACACTAATCCGAAGTATCAATGCAATGCCATCATGTTGAGAAGTGGTGAGGAGCTTTATCCAGTGCTAGAAAAGGGTCTAAGTGTTGATAAACTCATGGAGCTAGAAGAAATTGAAGAATATTTTGCAGATAATTCCCCTGTGTCGGTCAACACAGGTGGAGTGTGTCGGTCGACACAACCTGAAGACATGAAAAAATTGAGCCCAGACGACCCAAAATCGAGCTCGGTCGACACAGGTGGAGTGTGTCGGTCGACACCTCCTAAAGACGTGCCAAAATTGACCCGTGTTGGTCGACACACCCCTGGTGTTGGTCGACACAAGCACCCACAGAAAATTGATGCATCTGAAATTTCGACTAAGGACAAAAGTGAGGTCCCCGTGTCGATCGACACAACCCCTGGTGTCGGTCGACACAAGGAGCCAGCTGCAACACCAATTTCTGAGAAGCCGGAAATTTCAATGGAACGAGTCTACAAGCCTAGGGTTCCATTTCCAAGGAATCAACCTGAAACTTCCTTGGAACGCATCTACAAACCCAAGGTATCATACCTATTGGCTATTAACCATGACAATAACAGAGCACCAGAGGCAAAAGGGAAACATGTTCAACCATCATTAAGGAAGTTACCTAAGTTAGTGAATCTAGGAAAGTTCGTTGTTCCATGCTCAATCAAAGGTATGGAATTAAAGGATTCTCTCTGTGACACAGGAGCTAATGTGAATGTCATGTCTCAGACTGTTGCAAAGAAGCTAGGAATTTCGGATCTACAACCTCTAAATGTATCTATCGAGCTTGCAGATGCTTCTTCTACAACTTCAAAAGGCTTCATTCCTGACCTGATGTTTCAAGTAGGAGATTGTCTTGTTCCTGCTGATTTTCACATTATGGAGATGAAAAATGACAACAATAAACCATTAATTCTTGGTGCATCCTTCCTTGCAACTGTGGGTGCGATTGTGGATTATCCTAATCAGCGAATCTTTTTCTCCAAGGTCAACAAGAATGTCTTATACCCTGTAGTTCATGTCAAAGAGACTTCTTGTATGACTGTCAATGATGGAGAAAAGCCGAGTTTAGACCCTGGAGATGACACGAAGAAGGTCCAAAACGTCCTCAAGATGACTCCCTCCCTTGCACATCATGAAGTCAACAAACTAGCAAATTCCAAGTGCAAAAAGATCCCATGTGCTCCACATTCGACTATAATCTCTCTGAGATGTGATGGAGACCTGACTAAGCCCAAAGTGAGATGCAAAGGGAGCTCAAAACCTTTCTCCAAGTTTAGAATTATCATCCCCTTAGAGTTGAGGGAGAGAGGAGAGGTAGTTGTCCAACAGATGCTGCAGAATACTATGAAACTCTTTCCTGGTGTTGTTCCTTGGAAGTCCGAAGGAGGAATACTAGCTGCAAATGAGGACCATCCAAAGCCAACACATGCAAGGTTCTCAAGGGCCCCTCGCAGATCCACCTCATGCCTAAATGGCATCCAAGTCAAGCTCGTGACTTAAAACAAGCGCTTAGTGGGAGGCAACCCACCGGTAAGTCTGTAAATATGAATTTCAGAGTCTTGTTTTCTTTCTATTTTGGATTTTGGTGTTTTTGTGTCATGTACAGAAAATTCGGAAATTTGTTGTCGATTAGTCTACGTGTCGACCAACACACTTTCCTGTATCGGTCGACACGCTCAAGCCGATACTGCTGAAAATTTCGCGTGTGTCGGTCAACACACTTGTGTGTATCGGTCGACACAGACAGCCACGAGGTAAGTGTCTTTATTTTCTCGATTTCATATCATCTTTAACCGAACCTATACTTCAATAACACTGGGGACAGTGTTGTTCAAGTCTGGGGGAGGTGGTTACTGACAACATCTTTTATTTTCTTAGAGTCAGTTTGTCGTTTTATTGAGTCAAAAATTTGTTGGAAACTACGATCTTTCTCTTGGTTTGTTGTGTTGATTATTTCATCTAAGTGACCATTGTTGCAGAATCAGTTCCGATCTGACTAATGAAAAAACCAAAGGCTGACCAGTCGACTTGAGACTCCCATATTTCCAACAGAAACCCACTAAAGCCTGAGCTAATTTCTTATTGTTTCTTTTACCTCATCGATGTGATTGATGTTCATAGGGCTTGACTCCTCGTTCATACTTGACAAAAGACAACCTGTGTAAAAATAAATGGTACTCCTTGTGGGAGTCGAAATCAACACAATTAGAATTTGTCGGAGGTTTGTTAAGAGGGATGAAATTTCTGCGGATGAACCACGAACGGAGAGATCCAAAGATGGTTTTTATTAAGCTGTGTCGAAAAGCTTTCGTACAAGAGTTTGAGAGCAAAAAAAAAGTCTAGGGTTTTTTGCTAAGTAAATTGCGGATCCCCTTTTCAAGGGATGTACAAAGATATATATATAGTCGTTCGAGTTGGCTAGGTCAATCCCAAAGGGACCAGGCCAAACTTCCTAATCCTTCGGGATTTCCGTTTTAGCAAGTCAGCTTGGCTTCGTGGGCCTTTGATCCATCGCGGGCCGAAGATGGGCTTGTCGTCCTTGTATAGAAATGACTTCGGCCGCGTCGTCTTCTAGCTTCGCATAGAAAATGACTTCGGCCGCGTCGTCTTCTGTCTTCGTATAGATTCGACTTCGGCCAGGCAGTTTCGTATGGTTTTGACTCCGGCCAAGCGGTCTCGTATAGATTCGACTTCGGCTAGGCAGTTTCGTATGGCTTTGACTCCGGCCAAGCGATCTCGTATAGATTCGACTTCGGCCAGGCAGTTTCGTATAAAAATGACTTCGGCCAGATTGTTTCGTATAGATTTGACTTCGGCCGGAACGAGCTCATATCGTGCTGAAGTGGATCGTGGCCGAAGTGTATTGTGTTGGCCGAAGTGGAGCACGTGTTAGCCGAAGTGGAACTCATGCGTGTTGCCGAAGTGAGCTTCGTGTTGGCCGAAGTGAGCTCGTGTTGGCCGAAGTGGAGCTCACACGTGTTGCCGAAGTGAGCTCGTGTTGGCCGAAGTGAGCTCATTTTGGCCGAAGTGGAACTCACGCGTGTTGCCGAAGTGAGCTCGTGTTGGCCGAAGTGAGCTCGTGTTGGTCAAAATGGAGCTCACGCGTATTACTGAAGTGAGCTCGTGTTGGCCGAAATGGAGCTCGTGTTGGCCGAAGTGGAGCTCACGCGTGTTGCCGAAGTGGAGCTCGCATTGGCCGAAGTGAGCTTGTGTTTGGCCGAAGTGGAGCTCACGCGTGTTGCCAAAGTGGAGCTCGTGTTGGCCGAAGTGAGCTTGTGTTTGGCCGAAGTGGAGCTCACGCGTGTTGCTGAAGTGGAGCTCGTGTTGGCCGAAGTGGAGCTCACGCATGTTGCCGAAGTGAAGCTCCTCCGGTGCCGAAGCCGATTGCCGAAGTGAAGCTCCTTCCGTGCCGAAGTCGAATGCCGAAGCGAACTACCTTGCCGATGTGGGCTTTCACCGATGTGGCTTTTCGCCGAAGCCATTTTGCCGAAGCGGAGCTCCTTCGGTGCCGAAGCCGCTTGCCGAAGTGAAGCTCCTTCGGCGCCGAAGCCGTTTGCCGAAGTGAAGCTCCTCCGTGCCGAAGTGGGCTATGCCGAAGTGCTTCTTCGTGCCGAAGTCGAATGCCGAAGCGAACTACCTTGCCGATGTGGGCTTTCGCCGATGTGGCTTTTCGCCGAAGCCATTTTGCCGAAGCGGAGCTCCTTCGGTGCCGAAGCCGCTTGCCGAAGTGAAGCTCCTTCGACGCCGAAGCCATTTGCCGAAGTGAAGCTCCTCCATGCCGAAGTGGGCTATGCCGAAGTGCTTCTTCGTGCCGAAGTGGGCTGTCGCCGATGTGGCTTTTCGTCGAAGCCGTTTTGCCGAAGCGGAGCTCCTTCGGTGCCGAAGCCGCTTGCCAAAGTGAAGCTCCTTCGGCGCCGAAGCCATGACCATTGCCGATGTGGCTTGCCGAAGTGAGCATCCCTGTGCCGAAGTCTCCCTTCCTTTGCCGATGTGGCTTGCCGAGGTGTGCATGGCCCAAGGCTTGCCTAAGTGAAGACAAAGCTTTTCCCGATATGAGCCAAAGCTTGCCTAAGTGGAGACAAAGCTTGCCTAAGTGAAGACAAGGCTTGCCTAAGCGGAGACAAGGCTTGCCTAAGTCTCTCCTTCCTTTGCCAAAGTCTCCCTGCCGATGTGGGTCGTGCCTAAGTGGATTCGTATACAAAGGACTTAGGCACAATGTCTGGCTGAAGTTTTGCCTAAGTGGAGACAAGGCTTGCCTAAGTGGAGATAAGGCTTGCCTAAGTAGAGACAAGGCTTGCCTAAGTGGAGACAAGGCTTTGCCGAAGTCTCCTTCTTTCTTTGCCGAAGTCTCCATGCCGAAGTGAGCCAATCCTGCCGAAGTCTCCGTGCCGAAGTGGCTAGGCTTGCCGAAGCCAGCTTGCCGAAGCCAGCTTGCCGAAGCCAGCTTGCCGAAGCCAGGCTGTGCCGAAGCCAGGCTTGCCGAAGCCAGGCTGTGCCGAAGCCAGGCTCGCCGAAGCCAGGCTTGCCGAAGCCAGCTGTGCCGAAGCTAGGCTTGCCGAAGCCAGGCTGTGCCGAAGTGGAGACCTTCCCTGCCGAAGCCAGGGCTTGCCGAAGTGGAGCTCTCTCTGCCGAAGCCAGGGCTGTGCCGAAGCCAGCTTGCCGAAGCCAGGCTGTGCCGAAGCCAGGCTTGCCGAAGCCAGGCTGTGCCGAAGCCAGGCTCGCCGAAGCCAGGCTTGCCGAAGCCAGCTGTGCCGAAGCCAGGCTGTGCCGAAGTGGAGACCTTCCCTGCCGAAACCAGGGCTTGCCGAAGTGGAGCTCTCTCTGCTGAAGCCAGGGCTGTGCCGAAGCCAGGCTTGCCGAAGCCAGGCTGTGCCGAAGCCAGGCTTGCCGAAACCAGGCTGTGCCGAAGCCAGGCTTGCCGAAGCCAGGCTTGCCGAAGTCTCCTTGCCGAAGTGAGCTTCTTTGGCCAGAATGGCCCCTCTTGTGCTTAAGTGGACTCGTACAGAAATGACTTAGGCACAATTTCGGCCTTGGCCGATTCTTCGTATTTTCATACTTAGCCATTTTCCATTGATCACAGCTGGGCGGGTTTTGACCCCAACACTCCTCTCCCTTGTTCTAAGTAATAAATATATAAAGATGAGATGATTTTTTTTTGAGTAAAGGGGCAGGAAAATTTCCCATGTCCCCATTATTTTACTTTGAAAGAAATGATCACGCAAAGGTTGGAAGCGAGGTTAGGAAAATTTTCCGTGATGCCATTATTCGCCTACACCTTTGAATTATTATTCAAATATCTTATTCAAAAAAAAAAAAAAGAGTGAATCAGAAAATAATAAGTCTGGGGGAGAGAAAGAGTACCAAATGTTGTATGGTTGGTTTTTCATAGTATTGTACGGGAATGAGTCTAGAAGGTTCTTAGCATTGAGATCAGAGATGAGACCCAGCAATGAAGGGCTTATGGACTATGTTGCGAAATTATGGGTTGAATCGAGAAAGCTGCGAATGTCTACGGTGAAGTACATCGTGGTTCAATTTGGATTGGTTTTTGTTGCATGTGGATTACATGGTGATTGGTTAATGTGATGCTCTAAAGAGAAGGTGAGTTTCCGCGTTTTTCAAACTTCTTTTTCAAACTCAGTTTTCTGTTTTGCTTGAGGGCAAGCAAAGACTAACTCTGGGGGAGTTGATATATCATGGTTTTCAACCATGATATCCGTTGTTTTATCGAGTCAAAATTTGTTTTTAGAGTATTTTATTTCTTTTATCTAGTCTTTACAGGTTTTAAGTCGTTTTGGAGGAAACACGACATTTTGGGTGCAATTGGACTTATGAAGATGTGGGATCATGATGAAGCTTTGGAAACCTGGTGTTATTTGAAAGACTTCCCTTGATTGGATTGCGATGAAATTTGGAGACAAGATAGCCACTTGAGTTAGCTTTCATTTGGAGGTGGTTTGAAGTCATTCCGATCAACGGTTATAAAGTTATGCTCTTTTTACGAAGATATATCAATCTGGCGAGCAGAAGAAGCATGTGCAGGAGATGAGACCAGAAGGAGAAAGATCGATCCATCCAAGTCTAGATCGATCCATCTAGACAAATCTGGCGTGCATGAATTTTCCAGACCAAGCCAGATCGATCTATCCAGACAAATCTGGCGCGCATGAATTTTCCAGACCAAGCCAGATCGATCCATCCAGACAAATCTGGCGCGCAAGAATTTTGCAGATCGAGCCAGATCGATCCATCCAATTCTGGATCGATCCATCTGCTTCCCAGACGAAAAAAAGACAAATTCTGACTTTCTTTTTTAGCCCCAGAATCATCCAAACTCTACCAAATCCGACCCTAGACCTACTATATATACTTATTTTAAGCCACTTTTGGAGAGGACACTAACACTTTTTCTACACAAGTTTTTACACACGCTTTATTTTCTATTAAAACTTTTGGGTTTTAGGAAGAACTTGGGGAGTTTAGAGCTTGGGGCTGATCTGATACTTTGCACTACTTTGAGAGAAGATTTCGAACCCTGTTTCTATTTCTCTTTTCTGATTTATATGATATCTATCTTATTCATGTCTTTGATTTCAATTGATATGTGTGAGTAGATCCCTTGTTAGGTTTAGGGATTCTCATTAGGGATTTCATGGAATGATATATTAATTTATTGGTTAGGATTCAAACTTGATAGTTCTTCACCTAGGTTGCTCTTAAAGCTAGTTCTAGATTGATCACCTAGAATGTCGATCTTATGTTGTTAAATTGGCACGACAATGTGATTTATAATCTGATTAAAACCTAGAGTGAGCAAATTAGATAATTGCAAAGAAATTTGGATTAGATAATTTGTGAACAAATCGAACCTGCGCTTAATGCTTGTTTAGAATTTAGGATTCGCAAAGAAATTTGGTTTCTTAAGTTTTAAACATAGTTAATACTCGCAACGAAAGTTGGTTTATTTTACATTAGTGATTTGAGTTCTGGAACTTGTTCGTAATTCTATCTTAACCAATTAATTTATCTTCATTACTTGATTTCCTGAGAAATTTTCTGGACCTGACGCTTTCCCCATCTGATAAACAAACCGTTTTAATTATTATTTGCATTGTTACTTAATTTATTTCATACTCGCTTAGCTGAATTCGAAACGAAAAAGTCTATCGTGAGGTTCTTGAGTCCTTGTGGATTCGACCCCTAAGTACTGCATCGATCTCTTAATTTGAGAGAGTAGCTCTAGGGATTTAATTTGAGCATATCATTTGTGAGCATCCGAAGTAAACGTAACAGTCAAGCGAATCCGAGGTGATATGGAAGCCCTGATCCACCCTACGTTATGGAATTCACCCTATTTCATGATTCTATCTCTCCGGGATTGTTCTGCGGTTTGGTGATGGTGCCATTGATGAATCCCGATTTGCGTTTTGCTTGGAGAGCATTCTCCAGCTCTGTAGCCCACTCGGCGTAATTATCCCCTATCAATTGGACAGGTGAGATTGCAGTTCCAGAATTATCTGATGAACTCAGCTCGTATGGTGAGATCGATGACTTTATCTCAGCCGGAGTTTTAGTATCAGACATCGTAAAGAAGAGAAAAATTTAGAGAACCTTTAAAAAATTCAAAGATGGCTCTGATACCATGTAAACAAAGAGATAACTTGGGAAAACTTGTTGCTTGTATTAATCATAAGGGTATGCCTTATATACATACTTATAGATAACGATGAACATCACATATGTTTATCTAACTAACACATATACTTGATCATTGTCGTATAATACATTAGACTTATCTCATTAGTATATTCCGGAAGTTCTAGAACCATTAGAACCTCTTAACAGTTACTCATAATTAAACAAGAAAATTATATTAAATTATGGCGGTTCCACAATTAGCTCATTATTTTTTTTTTAAGAAAGATTAGGAAAAGCTGAAAACATATTTCTTCTAACCAATTAAGCAAACTAAATTATGATGCTTTCCATGAAAATACTTGGGTATACCACACGCAACGTAATTTATGCTTGATAGGGTTAATTATTGAAAACTTGTCGTGGAATAGCTAAAGACATTGTGAAAGCTTGTCGTGGAATAGCTCCCTTAAACCAAACGTTTGCAGTCCATGGTAAGGTGATATTGGTCTGATCGAGTCCCAAGTGTCTTTGGCCGAGTAGTTGTCTAGTTCTTTCTCTGAAACCAGCCAGTAGAAGGAGTCTTGGTTGGAAGATAGTTATGGTAGATGGACACTTGTGAGAGATTTCCAAGTCCAAGATGTATGTTTTAATTTTTCTCATCTATACTCCAAAAGTTCTCTTTCATTCTATTAGCCTTAATACATTTCACCCATAGGGTGTTTTTTTGTTTCAAACTTACCTAACGTATATATGTGTATCTGTATAACTTGGTGTCTATATGAAGTTCGAATTATATGGCTTAGAAAGGTAAACTATTGGAGGGGAAAAAACTATCGGAAGAAAACACAAGAAATCAGTCAAAATTGCAAAATAATAGGAAGGAGATCTAAAGTATCGCTGAGATATTTTTGGTCAATTTATATAAAAATTTAGATGATGTTAAACAAAAAAAATTTATATAAAAATGTAGATTAAATTCCAAAACAGGGAGAATATTTTTCTATTTTCGTAACAGAAAATTATATTTTTCCTTACAAAAACAAAAACTAGCGGAAGATTCATTTTCATTAGTAATTTTTTTGTTTCTTTATTAGTAAAAAACTTATTATATTCCATCAAATTGTATTTTTTAAGGGAAATATCTTAAAATATATATTTATTTCAGAAAACCATCAATATTACCTTAATTTTTCCTTTTCTTATCAAATTATTGACATAATATTTCATACCTTTTTCTTCAAAATCTTGTATAATTATAAGAATTTTACCTTTTTCTAATTAGAAAAACTAAAGATAAAAATGTTTTTTTTTATAACTTTGTTTTTAGTGAAGGTGAAATGTGGGAACAACATTATACAAGAATCAAAATGGGTTCGGACAAACGCTAAATATAGATAACGCAAATGTAGATGCGTGTTTCTCGAGAGCTACGTCTCCGACTTTACCACGATCCTGTTAATTAGACACCTCGAAACCATTGATTATGGGAAGTTCACATATTACTCGAAAGTTTTTTTTATAAAAATGAAGGAAGTGTTTAAGGAAAATGAATATATATATATATAAATTGATACGGCAAAATGACAATTTTTGTGGGTGCACTAAATGATAATTGCTATAATTTTAATGTTTTAATAGAATATTACCTTAAACGTGGGCGGCCTATGGTCTCTATAAATTGGCACACATTGTATGTAGTAGATACATATCAACCCTAAAACCATTAGAAAAAAACGATGAATTGCTTCTTGTGTTTTTTGCTTGTCATTGCATTATGTGTTGGGTTGAGTAACGCGGAGATCTTTGAGAAAAACTCCGTACATTTCAAAAATTCTCTTGGTCCGAACAATATTCTAAGGATTCATTGTATCTCGGATCAAGACGAATTAGGCTTCCACTTGTTGAGCCGTGGACAAACCTACGATATTAGTTTTCATGATAGTATTTTGAAAACCAGAATCGATTGTGAGTTATGGCAGGGAGCTCAATTCGGATTTTATGCACATTTTATGGCATATAAAGGTGGTGGTGTCGTTGTTCATTATGGTAAGGAAAATTTTTGGGATTGTAGAGAAGATGGAATTTACTTCACACATGGTAAAGAAGCACCCAAGTTAGAATATAAGTGGTCAAGTACCTAATTTCCTTTAGTAATATGTAATCCCTCAAATGAAGTGGAACCTAAATCATCTTTGTTTTAGTGCAATTTCCTATCTTTCGTTCTTGTAAGGATTACATATTGAATCTAATATTATATTGCAATCGCATTTATTTATAGATTAATTACTCAAACAACTTTGGAAAATTCCATAATTACTAAAACAACTTTGGGAGAAAATGACTTTGCTCAAAAGTTGGTAAAAGACTTTTAAACTTCTTTTTTATTTTTAATAACAAAAATGCCATTGGCATTTCAAAAAAAAATATATATATATATATATATATATATATATATATATATATATATATTTAATAAAAACTTAATTAAAAAAAAAAAATTTTTAGCAAACACTATTTATAAATGGCGATTGCGATTGACGATTAGTGTTTGCGATTGGCGTTTGTAATTAGCGTTTGCGATTGGCATGTGCGACTGGCATTTGTAATCAGGGTTTGCGACTGGCGTTTGTGATATGCGTTTGCGATTGACGCTTGCGTTTGCTTTTGAAATCATGGTAGACTTGTTTTCTAAATGATGGTAGACTTGTTTCTAAATGATGGTAGACTTGTATATCGAACGGCGTTTGCGACTGGCGTTTGCGTTAGAAAGTCATTGTATTTAAATACAAGTCTACCATCATTGTATATAAACATACAAGTCTACCATCATTGTATGTCAGTATACAAATCTACCATCATTGTATGTAAGCATACAAGTCTACCATCATTGTATGTAAGCATACAAGTCTACCATCATTGTATGTAAGACCATATTAAATCTACCACCGTAGTAACTAATAAATCTACCAACTGAAGGTTGTTTCAGTAAACTCGAAAGATTGAATAACTCTACCGCGTCAATAATAAGTCTACGACATATTATAAATCTGCCACCACTATAAATAAGTCTACGATCCAAAACACGTGTAAGTTTACCTCCCATGAATTTAAGTCTACCACAAATATTTAGTCTACCGTCAAACAAAATAAATCTACCACTCAATAATAAATCTACGAGATAAATCTACCATTCAACTAATAAGTCTACTACTCGAAAACAAATCTACCACCGTTGGCGTTAACTCTACCACTCACAATATAAGTCTACCACTCTCAAACATCTCTACCACCAAATAAAAATAAGTCTATAGAATAAGTCTACCATTTGAATATTAAGTCTACCGTTCATGGACTAAGTCTACGGAGTTGAATTAAGTCTACCGATCATTAAATAAATCTACCATCACTAGAACGGTAGACTTTTCATTTTTTTGGGGAAATTCATTAATGGCAGTTTCGTAAATATATTTTTTGTCTTCAAAAGAAATAAGGGTAAAACGGGTACAGAAGGTTGTTTGAGTAATAATGAAAAATTAGCATTGATTTTGCTCAAAAACAACTTTCTAAGGTTGTTTTTGTAAACTTCCCTTTATTTATTGACTATGTGACTATTGGTGGATATATGTTGCAATTTCCTATCTTTTGTTCTTGATGAAGACAAAACGTGAATGAACAACTGTAAAAAGAGAGATGCTGAAGAGTAATCGACACACAGATTTTTGAGATCCTTACAAAACACACTGTTTTGAACCTCTCCAAGACCACTACTTTAAAGTCACACCTTCTCTTTTTAACCTAACACAAGGCAAATAAGAGGAGATAGTTTACGTTACAAAACACTCTGTTTTGAATTCAACTAGCGTGCAATAGCCATCTTGTGAATATTTGATCATTGGTTACAATTGAAAACTAAGAATATTAGGTTTTTATGAGCGTTCTTATATATTTGAACATTATTCTTGAATCTGTGATGGTTTTTATCAGATATCTTAACACGTTGCATCTGATTTTCCATTATGTTGAATTCAGATAATGGATTTATATTGAGAAATTAGCAACCCCTAGTTTATTTATTTGACTCAATATTTTTTGTCTGAACAGCAAAGCTATTACTTGCTTAGCATATTGCGCAGACGGAAACCTTTTGATTTCCGGATCAGAAGATGGTGTGGTTTGTGTATGGGTTCCCAAATCACGTCGTCCTGTTCGTACTTTCCGCCATGGAAAATGTATTTTTCTTAGCATTTTCTTCTGTTTGAGAAAAACAAAACGGTGGTTCCAATTGAAGCTAAGCTTTTATTAATTATATTATTGTTCTAAACATATTTGGAGTTATATCGAAAGATATATTTTGTCCCGAGGAATCAGAAGTCGCAATTAAATATGTTTTCTTAATCTCAAATTTAACATCATAGCAGTTTGTAAAGAAGCCAAGCCACTCTATTGCTGAGTTGATCCCGTAGACGGAGAGACCCTCTTTTTTGAACAGCAGCTTTGATGCGTTGAAGTGACTCTTCCAAGTTGTCACAGAGCTGATGAGGATCGCTTATAACCGTTGGATCCACGATCAGTGTGATCGTCATTTTATTCATATAACTCTGACAATGCATCGTCAACGCCTAATCAAATTCAACAAAAACCAGTTAAATGTGCTTTAGATTTGGTTAGAGATGACATAACTCAAAAGAGAAAGAAAAAAGAACAAAATTAAAGAGGTTTGGGATAGAATTTCTGAAATAATTTCCAAGGTTTTAAATGGTGATAGAATTTCTGAACAAACTATAGTCTGTTTTTTCGGTCATCATTCCAAAACTCAGGTCCTTTTCAAAGCTGACTGAAAAAGAATATAGATTTCGGATTCGCGGAAAATAAACAATAACTCAATTTGCTGTGAAACTATGTTATTCTTCGTTTTCTTACTATCTACACCACTGAATAATTCCGTCCGCTGCCATCATTCAAATCTTTTATGAAAATTGTAACTATTATCTGCTTTGTAAGCTCTAATAATAAATTAATAATAATCCGTACTAGTCAATAATTTGGTTGAACAATGATTAAAAAGAAAGAAAGATAATAACTGACATGGGGATGACCATAAGCACTTGAGGCAAAGTAAGTGATTGGATGACCATAGAAGCTAACTTCTTCTACCGGACCAACTATTCTGTTTATTATAGTAGCACCCACCTGTAAATAGTTTACATTTTTTGTTCAAATTTTACCTTTGAACAAACCTATATAAGAAAGATATGATGTGATATTTGTTATTTGTTATTTAGACTGGCCTGAATTCCAAGCGATTCGACAATGATTCTACTGAAAATGTATATTAGCATTGCCCCGAACGAGTTCTTCTTTCGGTTTATGGTCTTATGAGCTTTTTCGAGATGTTCCAATGGGTCATCATAATGCTATAGAAAACGGAAAGACTACATAGCCAAACCAATTCCCCCACCTACATTTGGACCCTTTCACCATCATATCGGCTAGATCCTATTTAAAAGCGAAATTTAGGTTAGATATTTACACATATCATATAGCACATTAACTTGTTATCAAATAAGTAAAGTGAGCTTATGAATGATCAATTTTCCTGGATTCCAGTTGTAGGTCTTAAGTTTACAAGCAGAGTTGCCCTTAACCTTGTCCTTAGATTTTTCGGATTCCTTTTAGTTACATCTTCATCTATTCATTTTATCATAAGATTATTGAATTGTACTCTTTAATAGTATGCAATACTCATTAACATTCTCTATGAAATTGGAGAGTGCATAATTAAATTACCGTATCTTCTCTTCAAATATCGCGAGAAATCAGCTTTTGGGTTACTCCAAGGACAACATCGTTGACGGTCTATTAAATATGAATTAATATAAGATACTCATAAGTAACAACAACAAAATTATACTAACTTATATGGCGGTTCCACATTAATTACCTCATTCTTTTCTAAGAAATATTTTATTTTTTACTCATATCCTATATCATATATATATTAATTGAGAAGACATAATGCAAAAAATATGTGTCGATTAAAGAAGAATTGAAGGGACACATCAATTAAATTAACTAATAAAAAAATTCCAATTAATTTTATATGCCATGGTGGAAATTTCTACATATTTTCATTAATTTTTTAACATGAACTCACAAATACATGTGTTACAAATTTAAATCTAACTAAAATGTAATATTTTAATTTTTTGAAATGTTATATAACATAATATTTTAACGATGAATCATTTATCGATGTCAATTACTTTATAAAAATTTGTATTAATATCCATTTGAATACCGAATTTGAAAATATGTTTGATCATTCAATTTTTTTTTTAATATCGCTTACTTGTATCCATATTACCCTAACTAAAATTGAGCTTTTGTTATAAACGTACAACTTTACAAATAAAATATTTTTCCAATTTTTATAGAAAACACGATAGGTTTATTGATAGAAATATATATACACATATATAAAGTTTTGCTAATTTCTATTTTAAGAAAATGCAAGAATCATTTTTTTTGTTTGCTATCAGTCAAACTCTTGAAGCTTATAAATCTATCAACCATATATACAAGATGTCAATATTGGTGAAATCTAAAATATTCATACAAAATAAATTGAAAACAAAAAATTAATGCTTGAATTTCGAAAAATCATCAGTTTCAGTTTTTATTATTTCTTTGATCTTTTATTTAAAAGATTTTTACATACTAACGCGATATTTTTCTTGTTTTGGTGAACTCAAATAAGTTTGAGAGAACCCATAATCTCAAACGTATTCGATTTACATCAAACATGTTTACATCCAAACCAAGTGTCATGCATATTAAATTTATAAGATAAAATATATTTATTATATGGGAGGTGTACCATTTGATCTTTGCTATTTCTAATTTATCCGATATATTAAAACAATTCCCACTTTTGACGCGGATAAAAAATCTATACTCAATAGATTTAGAAGCTGAAAATATATCTCTTTTGACCAATCAAGGCAATTAAACTATGTCGCTTTCCAAGAAAATACTTGTGTATACAGAAAACCACACTCAACAAAATTTACGCATGATTATACGTATATATATATATATATATATATATATATATATATATATATATTATTGCCATATTGTTCTTGAATATATCTCAAACAAACGAAGTCAATGGAGAATCACATGTGTATATACTGATATCGTGGCAGCATTCCGAGTAACTCCTCAACCCGGAGTTCCACCTGAAGAAGTAGGGGCTGCGGTAGCTGCTGAATCTTCTACTGTTACATGGACAACTGTGTGGACTGACGGGCTTACCAGCCTTGATCGTTACAAAGGACGATGCTACCACATCAAGCCCGTTCCAGGAGAAGAAACTCAATTTATTGCGTATGTAGCTTACCCCTTAGACCTTTTTGAAGAAGGTTCGGTTACTAATATGTTTACCTCGATTGTGGATAATGTATTTGGGTTCAAAGCCCTGTCTGCTCTACGTCTATAGGATCTGCGAATCTCTCCTGCTTATACTAAAACTTTCCAGGGACCGCCTCATGGTATCCAAGTTGAAAGAGATAAATTGAACAAGTATGGACGTCCCCTATTAGGATGTACTATTAAACCTAAATTGGGGTTATCCGCGAAGAACTATGGTAGAGCAGTTTATGAATGTCTACGTGGTGGACTTGATTTTACCAAAGATGATGAGAATGTGAACTCTCAACCATTTATGCGTTGGAGAGACCGTTTCTTATTTTGTGCCGGAGCTATTTATAAATCACAGGCTGAAACAGGTGAAATCAAAGCGCATTATTTGAATGCTACTGCGGGTACATGCGAAGAAATGATCAAAAGAGCTGTATTTAACAGGGGGATTCACCGCAAATACTAGTTTGTCTCATTATTGCCGAGATAATGGCCTACTTCTTCACATCCACCGTGCAATGCACGCTGTTATTGATAGACAGAAGAATCATGGTATGCACTTCCGTGTACTAGCTAAAGCTTTACGTCTATCTGGTGGAGATCATATTCACGCGGATATAGTAGTAGGTAAACTTGAAGGAGACAGAGAGTCGACTTTGGGCTTTGTTGATTTACTGCGCGATGATTATGTTGAAAAAAATCGAAGCCGCGGTATCTTTTTCACTCAAGATTGGGTCTCACTACCAGGTGTTCTGCCTGTGGCTTCGGGGGGTATTCACGTTTGGCATATGCCTGCTTTGACCGAGATCTTTGGAGATGATTCCGTACTACAATTCGGTGGCGGAACTTTAGGCCACCCTTGGGGAAATGCACCGGGTGTCGTAGCTAACCGAGTAGTTCTGGAAGCATGTGTACAAGCTCGTAATGAGGGACGTGATCTTGCAGTCGAGGGTAATGAAATTATCCGTGAGGCTTGCAAATGGAGTCCTGAACTAGCTGCTGCTTGTGAAGTATGGAATTATTTGCGGGAAAACGGTCATTTTAATCACGAACTGTGCGTTTTGCGCCAAAACAAGTACAGACTTTTGAATGAGCCGGAATAGATACAAACTCATGTTGACTCGGCCACATTAGATACAAAATTAGTCAACGTTAACAGCCGTTTAAGAGATGTTAAACGGCGTTTAATGTCGACGTTAAATTAAAATGCCATCGTTTTAAAAACAGAAAATCAACAAAAAAAAACGGAAAACAGTCATTTTAATCACGAACTGTGCATTTTGCGCCAAAATAAATACAAACATTTGAATGAGCCGGAATAGATACAAACTCGTGTTGACTCAGCCACATTAGATACAAAATTAGTCAACGTTAACAGCCGTTTAAGAGACGTTAAACGGCGTTTATTATCGACGTTAAATTAAAACGCCATCGTTTTAAAAACAGGTTCATCTACATTTGAATTCTTCTAAAGCTTATGATGAAAATGAACAACACACTAAGCCTAACTCTTACACTACGGCTTGGCCACAGAGTTACGGGTTTATCTCCATTCCCCCATTTCAATTAATTGTGATTTGGCCACAAAGTTTATGTTTTTTGCTCAAATTGGTCCTTCGTGTCTTCCACAACGTTGTAGGTTAAGAGGAATATGAAATTATTGGTTGATTTGATCTCTTATGTAATGTTGTTTTTGTAGGCAGTCGATTAATCTTTACAGTAGTGTACCGTCTCCAAATATCGGTTTTCTGGGAAATAATTCGGTTACGAGATTCATAAGCTCTTTCTTGTCTTCTTCGTTGATAAGAAGACATACTCCAGAGTCATTACCTTCTGTTACAAAATCTCTGCTATCACCACAAGCAGATGAAGGAATTAGGAATTTAGGAAGAAGATATAGAGTTGTCGGAATCGAGAGGAAGAAGAAGATAGAGAAGGAAGAATGAATTAGGGGTTTAGGATAGATATTTGGGGTTTTTTGTTGTTTTCTGTTTTTAAAACGATGGCGTTTTAATTTAACGTCGATATTAAAAGCCGTTTAACTTCTCTTAAATGGCAATTAACATTGACTAATTTTGTATTTAATGTGGCCGAGTCAACACAAGTTTGTATCTATTCCGGCTCATTCAAATATTTGTATTTATTTTGGCGCAAAACGCACAGTTCGTGATTAAAATGACCGTTTTTCGTTTTTTTTTTTTCTATTTTTAAAACGATGGCGTTTTAATTTAACGTCGACATTAAACGCCGTTTAACGTCTCTTAAACGGCTGTTAACGTTAACTAATTTTGTATCTAATGTGGCCGAGTCAACACGAGTTTGTATCTATTTCAGCTCATTCAAAAGTCTGTATTTGTTTTGGCGCAAAACGCACAGTTCGTGATTAAAATGACCGTTTTTCCAATTATTTGCCATATTGTTCTTGAATATATCTCAAACAAACGAAGCCAATGGAGAATCAATATATCATGCGCGTGTGCATTGTTACTTGTTATGCAAGTAAATGTAAAGTTTTTTTTGTTGTAAAAAAAAATGTAAAGTTTTTTTTGTTGTAAAAAAAAAATGTAAAGTTAATGCCCTTCATTTATATATATATTTCTGGATTCCGAATATATTTGATAACGAAACACAAAATATATATATATATATATATATATATATATATATATATATATATATATATCAAATTATACATGAGGTGGTGAATCCAGATACCGTAAGCTATTCAGATCCTTCAAAACAATTGAGAGAACTAGGTTTTTAAGAATAATAACTCAAAGAAAGCAACCGATGATGAGAATTTGTGAGAAATCTCGTGTATTATTAAGATTGCTGATCTCTTTCCAAGAGAATTACATTGTGTATTTATACAAGTTTAGTCGGTTGTATAAATCCTAAAAACACAAGGAAAATCCCATAATTCTAAGTGATTTTCCATTTTTGGTATTGATCCTTTCCATTTTCTTCGAATGTTGCTAGGTCAGCTGAACATCGTGGATTTGGACCGAGTTCTTTCTTTGGGTCGAACTCGTCTTCATGGGCCTAGCTCAAATGCTTCCCCAACAATTTTTCGGGTTGATCAAGGTCCGGGTCGGGTCTTGATGATGGATGCTAAACCTGGCACCATCAATAAGCCCCCCAATTCGTCGATCGGTCTGCAAAGGAGATCTGCGAAGTCTGTTGAGGAAGCTGACTCATTTCGGATCTTGAATCGACACGCATTTGCTAGTCGACACGTGGCATGCTCTGGACCACGCATTTTGATGGGACACCGAAGAGGCGCCTAAATTCGTATCCAGCACACCGCCTAGGGAAATGATGTCGCTTGGGTTTTGCGCTTTTCTATAAATACAAGTCTTTTGACTTCGTTTCTTCTTCTTAGGGGTTGATTGGTTCATCCGCTGCCACCCGCAAATGCTATGTTTGCGGGCGGTAGCGGTTGGTAGCGTTTGACAACAATCATAGAAACCGCTATGTACTGCTTTATGTCGCTTGGAACCGTTCTAAATCAAAAGCTCATTCCCACGAGCGTTTGCGGTTGCGGGTGGTTGAAAAAAAAAATTTTAAAAAAATATTATCTTAAATAATAAACTAAAATTTACAAAAAAAGTTATTTTAAAAAATTTACTTTTATATCGAATACTATCATATAAAATTATATATACTTGATATATATTTTAATTAAACTAAAATAAATTTATAATTATAAAAAAGTTATTGTAAAAATGTTCCAAACCTCTTTAAAAAATACTATTTAAGTATTCTATGATTTATTTAAAATATATAATTTTAATTTTTTATAATAATATATTTTTGATTTCAATTTTAATATAAAAAAATTATTGTACATATAAAAAATCCAAACATCTTTAAATTTTTTATTTAATTATTCTATGATTTATTTAAAATATATAATTTAGTTTTTTATAATAATATATTTTTAATTTTTATATAAATTATATTATGTGTATTTTTGTAATTTTATGTAAATCCGCTATCACACCCGCTGTAAACCAGTCATATACGTCCCCCGCAAACGCATCCGTTTCCAACAGCTTTACCAGTCGTATAAATTGTCCAATAACGCTACAAACCGCTACCGTCCGCTTCTGCAAACTCTCGCAACCGCACCCGCTGCGTTTAAACTAGCCAGACGCTTATTAATCTTCATTAGAAAAAGGTAGAAATTTTTGTTGGGGTCAGATTCACCCTAGTGAGATCAAAGTATGAAAATTACTAAGTGTTTAAACTGGGTTAGACTCGACAGTAGATGAGCAAGCCCAAGTGAGAAGATCAGCGAGCCCAAATGACGAGCTCAAATGAACAAGTCGGTGAGCCCGAGCTCATGACAAAGCAGCAAGTACGACAAGTCGACGAGCTCGGCAACACGATAGCGAGCTCGGCAACACAATGGCGAGCCGGCGAGCTCGGCAATGCGACAGCGAGTTCGGCAACCCAACGACGAGCTCTGCAACACGATGGTGAGTTCAGCAACCCAACGGCGTGCTCGACAATCTTAAAAATAATGGGCCGAGCCCGAGCCTAAAACAACGAGTGGGCCGAGCCCAAACTTGCAATAGGTTTTATGGGCCGGGCTCAATGTTACGAAAAGTAGTTTGAGAAGGCTGAGCTCATAAAAATCGTTGGAAGCTGAGCCCAGAGGTGAAACCCAAGATATCACAACCGACCTGCGAAAAGAAAAATCTCGAAGAATTAGGAAGTTTTCCTTATTCAACCAATTAGTTCATAAATGAGAAACAATTGAAATCGCAAAATCCCTAAATCACATAATCGAACCAGCTAAAATTGAAAACCCCTATATCCCTGAATCGAAAAATTGAAATCGATAACCCCTAAGTCCCTAAAGTTGTTACGAAAAACCCCTAAATTCGATAGCTTACCTTGTCGTTAGTAACAAATTCTCTTTGATTTCAACGATTTCGCCCCAACTCAAAACGAAAACCCTAGATTTGTGGTAGAAGAGGGAAATGGGAAATTTTTCATGTTTATTAGAATTGAGAAAATAATAGTTTTAGTGGGAATATGAGAATTTGTGATTTACGCGGATTTTTTTTTAAAATTTAAATTTTTGGAACCAGTTTTAATAACGTGGAAAACATGTTTTTAATCGGAAATCTTCACTTAGTTGTCTCTGGTTTTTGGGTTGTACAGAAAATGAAACAGTTGTACATTTCAGGGTTTTTACTTTATACTAGTTTTACCATAAATCAGAACATTTCATAATTCTTGTATTGCCCCAAGTTTTTCGTGTAGTAATATGAGTAGAAACTCATTGTAAGCATATTTTGCATCTTAAGGTGGTTATTGTGTATCAAAGTGACCATCAAAGTATAAGGTCATATGTGTGAAATATGTAAGATGATAGTTTCAACATTGCCAAAATATTTACAAATCAAAGTATTAAGTTCTGTCGAATGACACATGATTCTAGTTGATTATCAAATATGATTTGTAATGTATCTTTTAAATTCATCAACCTAAATATTTTAGTTGATTTTTGTAGACAATTAACAATTAATTTTTTAACATTTATAATTGAATTAAGAATTTATTTGTGAATATGTAATTTTTTGTAAACATTTATAGTTTTTAATATGCGATAATGTAATGTCAAACCAAGAGGAGTTCAAAATAAATCTAAACAAAACGACCAGGATACATAGTTCAACCAGTTTTACGTAGTTATACAAACAGAGAGTAAATCAAGTTCCACCTCGCCTAGGGATCCCAATCCATTCACTCAAGCTTCTTCCTGGTACGGATCTGTTACTTATCTTTTTCTTCTTCCTACGACCTTCTCCAGCCGACGGATACATGTTTTCTTGAAATCTTCCCTTCCTTTTCGGATAATCTGGAGGTAATGCACATTTTTCAAGTATAGTACCCGGAATCACCCAATGAGACTGATGCGGGACTGTATAAATCGTCATGTGATACGCCAACGCCCACGTCTCCAACAAATAAAACTTCGAGCACAAATCATATACATTCATATCATGTGATCTATCTTCCGTCTTCCCGTAGTCAATGACAGCGGCTACGGCATGTGCACAAGGATACATGTCTATATCAAAACGTTTGCAACTATAATTTTTATTCCCTAAGTCCATCAAGTAGGTTTTTCCATCCATGCCAATGACACTGAACTCAAGCTCAAAGGAGTTCAACACTTGCACCTTTAATTTGCTCCCTATCTTACAACTAGGGTGCAATTCATTCTCCATAAATGCCACCATTTTGTGGGTGCTCGGTGCACTACCGGCTTCCTTCCTATGTTTGTTAAACCACTCGGCAATTTTTTCCACTATCGCATCAATCATAGGTAGTAAAGCGTACATCCTCGCTTTCCTGAAAACATTATTCAAAGATTCCACACTGTTTGTGGTTTCAATGTTGTACTTTCCTCTTTTGAAATAACACCTTGCCCATTTTGTAACGTCTTGTAACGTCTACACTACTATCCAAATACTCGGCTACTTTAGGAAACCTTCTCCTAAAATCACCATACTCCTTATCGAATTCAACCCGTGTATAAATTCTCGCAAGCTCCCTGAATTTTTTTTCTAACATATTCTTTATTTCCACTAGGAGCTTTTCCTCTCACATTCTGTGACAAATGATACACACAAAACCCATGCTCAGACTTTGGGTAGACCTCAGCAATTGCCTTTATGAGGCTTGCATTTCTGTCGCTAATGAAAACCAAACCTGGATCATCCGGTACAACCGTCAACACCGTAGTGAAAAACCATTTCCAACTAGCATCTTTCTCACCATCCACCACCCCAAATGCAATGGGATAATGGTGGTGGTTCGGATCCTGAGCTGTGACAATCACAAGTACACCACCATACTTGAGAAAAGTTGCATCCACACTTAGAACTTTCCTCATGGCACTAAACCCTTCGATACAAGCTCCCAAGGCAATGAATAAGTAAAGGAATATATCTCCTTCATCCAACAATAACCTTGTTTTCGTACCAACATTCATCTTTTCTAACACGTACAAATAAGAAGGCAACATCTTGTAACTCTCTTCTGGACTACCACGCACAACTGCTGCAGCTAGGTTTTTCCCTCTTAATGTGGTAGGGTAAGACAACTTCACTCCAGCTTTTGCCAAAACCAGCTCCATCAGAGCTTTAGGAGTCAGGGTTTTCAATGCACCAGGATAATCTGCGTGTATAACATCTGCAACTTATTGTGGATTGCCTTTCCTTTTATTGCTAGTTGTACTCGTCATTGCCCGAGAGCATGAAGGC
Source organism: Pseudoturritis turrita (assembly GCA_900406555.1). Classification (NCBI taxonomy): domain Eukaryota; kingdom Viridiplantae; phylum Streptophyta; class Magnoliopsida; order Brassicales; family Brassicaceae; genus Pseudoturritis; species Pseudoturritis turrita. The sequence continues at coordinate 773,693 of OVBL01000286.1, read as the reverse complement.
ATATTCCTGTATACTTTAACCGACCAATTATGTTCCTTTGAATGCTGAGGCCGCGACACTCGTATATACCACTTACACCCTTTTACACGACATTTAACCACGTATCTCTAACTATCCGTATTTAATATGTCGAATTCATAACATTCCTTAAGTGAAGCTCTCAACACTAAGTTTTACACTTGTTCTTTTCTCACAAATTCATGCCCTAACTCCAGACCCGTACCATCTTTCCATTCCTCTACAAAATGTTGTTCTTCTTCATCACACGGAAGCTCAATATATTCATCCCTAACAACACCGTAACCAAAATCGTCATCCACATTGCCATCCACATTGTCACGTCCTACATTCTCACCATCTCCAACACCAATATTTTCCATCGGCCCATCATTTTGCTCCGGTTCTTCGTAACGAATAATCGCACCATCGTTTACTCTACAATTTGAATCCATGTCGCCATAATTCACTCCAAATGAACTCCCTCCCTCTCCTCTTAAAACTTGCTCCTCACACGGAATTATTTCCACATTCAAAACACTTCTACATTGTTCTTTATCCATGCTCGATATATAACCATCGACGTCATCATCATCCAAAATATCTAAAACTTTTGGAGGTTTCAATAGCAATGGAACGTAAGTCAATTTCACCTTTTTGTAGCTTCATCAATCCCAATCTTCCTGCATATCCTATCCACTAACACTGAATATGTTATCTCCTCCTTAAACGATAAAGCGTACACCTTAGCTTCTTTTGAATTCCATCGACTCCCATCTCCTGTCCCTACGTATTTCCCTCCATATTCAATATGTATGATTGTTTTGTTCATTTTATCCTGAAAATATATTAGCTTAACCACATTAGCACAAATTTACTTTGCTCGGTAATACTAGTTGTACCTGTTATACCACGTCTCTCAGTAACACTAATTGTACTAGTTATCATATATCTGCAAAATTTGGGAATTCAGATTCGGATACGGTGACTAAGCTCAACATATGCATAATCCTAATGTACCAACCACTAAATTACATAATCGATTCCCACCCAATGTGCATACCAAATTCCCAAATCTATTGAAATTTCTCAATCCGCAAATCAAATTAGATTGAAATCCTCAAATCCGCAACAAAATATACATCTAATCCTCTAATTAGACCAACATAACCGATGTCGAGCTCTCAGATAGACGAACTCACCTCAAATTTCAAGGTTCAAGCTTCAATGTCGACCTCAGTCGCGACCTCAACAACGAGTTCTATGGCAAAGGAATCGAAAATGCGGTTCATGCAAATCGACGGGATGATCTTCAACCTTCAAGCTTTAACTGGAAATCGCCAATAGAGGTTTGACGGAGGTTCGACGAAGCTGGATTGGGATTTGATTTTCGCTTTCGGGTCGATGACGAGATGGGGGAGGATGCGAATTTTACTCTGCTCTGATTGGTCCAATTTTACTCATTTTTCAATTTGTTTTTAGTCCGAAAATGAGTCTTTAAGGGTAAAATGGGTTTTGCCTCTTTCATTAAACCAGAGGAGTGCCTCAGATCAGAGAGCAGTGTGGTGGAGAGTAGCATGGTCAGTTTGGAGTATTTCAAAAAATCATTCTAATTGAATCACATATTTAGCTTCAGAGATAATACTAAGCATGAATCCATTTTTTAGGTTTAATCAGAGAGTCGTAAAGATGAACAAGTAGAAGACAATGAGGGGAGAGTTGAAGGCAAAAATTATAACAAAAGACGAGAAAGAATAAACAAGAATATAGTTGAGGGTAGAATCGAGAGAAATCTTCTCTCTGTTACTTAATTAATCTTTAAAAACACAATGTTGTTTAGTTAATTTTGTATCTATTGTATATGGATTGAACGGAACCGACGACGAATGGAGAAACACAATCAACACCTCAGCAAATACTCAACCTCTTCGACAAAATGGTACGCAATCGAATCAGCTCTATCCGTGTGGCAGACAGCCGTTTCGACGATGCCATGGTCATTTGGTTTGAATGTGGGGAACGATCCCTGCCTTGAAGATTTCTTGTGCTTATAAACTGTTGAATATCATTTTTCTTAATCTACTCTTGCTGCACTTGATGTAAAAACGGTTTTTTGATCTGAATACAAATTTTACATTCTCTTCAAAAAAAAATTTGTAATCTTCTGATGATACTCAGTCTAGTTAGTCAAGAAAAAAAAAGCTTTTTGTTTTTGTTTTTGGTTGGCAATTGAACATAGCAAAATTAAAAACAGAGATGGAATCCAAAACTCCTGTGAAAAACCAAATATTTGGATTAAAAATGCAGGTGGGTTGGCTACAAATTTTACATACTTGGATTTATGGTGAGAATCGAAATTAGTGGATTTTTTTCTTTCTTTCTCTAGCTTTCTCCTTGATCTGTATCCTTAGAAACATAACCACAAGCAGCATGGGTGGACTCCAAATTTTAAAACAGAGGAAAATAATAAATTAGTTACCAAATTTAAAATAAAAAACATAGTCCATATAGAATGGATTACCAAAACAAACAAAACGTATTACAGGTGAAATGTAGAAAATTACAATGCGTTTAAAACAAAAGAAAAGATTACAAAACCTATACAACAAATCACAAACGAAGATTTCAAAGCAACTGTGATGACACTTAACTCATTCACGTGTAAATCGCACAATAGTAAGAACAAAATGTCCTGTTTTTCTTTTTGAAAATTACTCTGTATATACATCGTTTTTCATCACACTTTGAGCCATAGAAAAATGGCCGAGACACTGTATTGTTGCGAAGAATATGAACCTGCTCCTCTCTAATTCTTATGGTTTGACCAGGTTTCATATACGAGTCTTTTCCAAGCAAACAATCAATATGAAGAGAGGCGCAACAGTAGTCCTTGCAAGAATATATAGAACCCATAATCTATTGAATATTTTTTTTTCCGCATACTTCACACCAGTCTAAATAATCACTTGCCTCCTTTGGTTTCCAAAATGTGAGAAAATGTTTGTCATGCTTATACCTTGCTTTATGTGGTAAGGTAGCACACATGAAACATATAATATAATCGCATTTGATGCAATTTAGTTTGCTACCATAGACTTCTTCGCAGATTTGACAAACTGCTGATTGTTCCTATTCAGGCGTTAAAGCTAGGAAGAGGGGATGCTCATGGCCTTGATATTTAAATGGCTCACAAACTAAGGCACACCGTAAGTCTAGTCTGAAACGCTCAACAAGTTGTTTGGAATACTCATAGACGAAACCACAGCTTCCACGCTTACAAGCGTGACAAATGAAGTAACCTTTGTTATTAAGCCGGCCCTGAAATAATTGGGGACCCAAGCAAATCCAAAAACGGGGGCCTTTGTTTCATAATACAAAAACACAATCAGAAGGAACTGAAGTAGTGAGTGAAAGCGTAACAGAGAAGCAGGAGAAGAAGAAGTTAAAGAGTCGAGCGAGAAAAAAGTTTTATTTTAACTCAATTTTTTTCCATCACGTTAAAGAGTCGAGCGAGAAAAAAGAGGTGTCTTGATAAAACATTGTTCTTTTTCCTTTAATAGAATCAATGGGATTAATTAAAATTGAATAGTATTTTGCACGGTGTTTGATTATTTACCTAAATAGCAGGTTTTTTTTGTATATGAAGTGCAATTTTAATAAATAAATATATAAATATATTTCTTTAAAGAAATTGAGGCCATTTTTAAAAGACCCAACGCCCACGTTTCAATTGGCTCTTTCCAGGGCCGACCCTGGTTAGTAGTAACAACTTTTAGCGTTAGTGGATGGGCATGCAACGGATGATGTTTCTTGAAAGGAGAATTCGCACATGTTTCATGTAGGATGAAGTCACATTGATCCACACATGAATAATAGTCACCTTTGTAGATTGGAAGAATGCACGCTTGACATAACTCGCCATCGTCATAAACTTTATTGATCTCGAGTTTAAAATTATGACCATGAGAAAAATGGAGTATGATTCCATCAGTTATCCTCTCGAATGGCTCAACAACTATCTCAGGTTCTTCGGGTACTCCCTCGAATTCTTCCCCATCCCACAAGTCTTCCCGCAACGCACATCTTGAATGTACAAAATAATCATCACATTTGTTGCAAGAGTACGCGCCACAATCGTTGTCAACTTTTTGCCGATAGACTCCGCAAGACAATTCTCCGAATGGAAGAGAATAGGTAAAAGAGATACGGTGCCGGTGACGAGATATTCTTATGACATATGGGAAATACATGCAATCCTTATGGACGAAGACACATCGAACACAGACATATGTGAGAATAAGTGCTTTAATCACACCACAAACATTGCAAAGTAAGGAATTTTGTTTGGGGAAAAAAGTGAGAGAGTGGGGATGTCTTTTCGGGTGGTCTTTGAAAATGGGTATGTGCTTCATCGCACAAAAGGATGCATAGTTAAATTGTAGATAGGACAATGATAAGCCATGCCAAGGATACATTATTCACAAGTGATGCAGATCCAACGGTGGTCGAAATAAGTGGAAGAAGTCTAAAGTTGGAGAGAAAGAAAGGTATAGGAAGGGTGTTTGATCTCAAGTGGAGGCTCCGCACATTATTTGTGAAATATTTGATCACATGTGATACACAAATAATAGTTTTCGGCAGGATCTGTCTTTCGCATGCACCGCACTGGAAATGATAATCAACATCTTTATTGTTGCACCAAAAGAGAGGAGCTACAGGGAGCTTACATAAATTCTTTGCATTACTTCTTACTTCACGGAAGTGAGGGAGAACATTGACCGGGAGAACGTCATTTTCACTATGATAACCATTCTTTTTTCGTATTGCCGCTTCAACTTTGAACCGCAAAGTAAGACAGGGGAAAAAGAGATTAAGGTAGAGAAAGGTCGTTGTCACCACCGGAATCAATAGAGGCTTCATCAGAAGAAGAGGTTGGGTTATGTGTTTGAGATAATGAAGTGTAAATGTGAAATGGTTTTCCACCCTCACGAAATACACCAACGGAAGTCATGGCTGCCATTAAGAAATTCGATTTGGGTAGTTTGTGATATTCATTTTCTCTCTCTTCCATATATAGAACTTCTAAGTAAAATATTTGTAATTTATTAATTATTATAAAATTATTTTTTGGCTGAAGTCTTTTTTATATGCCATGTTTAAATAAGGGAATATTATGAAATCTACCATTTTTTCTAAAAAAAACTTGTCAAATTTTCATTTATTCTTTCACCTTTTTAAATATACCACAACCTCACAAGAAAATACTATTTTACCTTTCTTTACATGTGAAAATGTGCATTATCTTTCCTTTCTCTCTCTCTCTTCTTACATTGGTTTACGTGCAAAATAAACCAATGTTTTCTAATAAATTATAATTAATATAAGAGATCTATTTATTTAATTTTTTTACTTTTTAAACGTAAAAAACATCAACAGTAAGAATATTAAATTTTTGATCTTTTAGTAAACGAACAAAACTATAAGTTTATAGCCATAGCACCCATAATCTCATTAGATAAAAAAAATTGACCATGTTAATATGGTCTTTTTTTTTTGTTAAATGTCTCAATTTACATGACTCTCTCACATATATGATCTATTATAGACATCAAAGTCGTTTACAAATAGTCAAGCAAAAAACGTTGCAGTTTATGCGTCCCCACAACGCCATATTAATTGCAATTTTAAACAAAAGTATAGAGAACTCCCAGTTGAAAACTCTTAGATTCTGAATTATGAATACCGTGCGGAACATAATATATGCGAGATGATCTAAATAATAATATATATATATATAAATATAGATTTTGTTATATATATATATATATATATATATATATAGATTTTTGTTACTGTTTGTTTAGTACGGAACGAAAATGTGTGAGACCTTTTTTAGTATTAAATTTTTAATTAAATATTGGAAAGCTAGAACGTCAAAAAAGCACATGGGATTTAACGTACCTTAACGGTAGAGAGGGTTAACACTTAACAACTTCAAACGGCACTATTAGCACTATGCATCATGTTAGTAGATTCAAGACACATTAACAAAACTTATAACTCAGAAAATGTTAATTAAGAATTATAATCATTATGAATTAATTATGGTCATGAATTTGATCTTTAACTATAATTATCTCGTGGTATAAGAATGACATGAGAAACGACATCAGTATTAAGCTGTAACGTTTACAAGGGGTATTTGAGTAAGCATTAATCTAAATTTTTTAATTTGAGTTTTGGCTACACTATAATTTAATATTTCTTCTTGTCAGACTCACAGTCGTCTAATAAGTCACAGAGTCACAGTCGTCTAATAAGCCAACTGAGTTTTAGTGTAAGAAAAAATGGAAGACACGTACTACCAATTAAATGTAAGAATCTAATTTGGGCATTTATGTGGACACAAAAGCCTCAATGGTTCTCTTACATATGTATTATTGCAGAGGAAAAAATGAAATAGTTTACATTTCTAATAATGAATATATATATATATATATATATATATATATAAAATACACGTGCCTATATTATATGGCACTTTGTAAAACTAAGATAATTTTTGAATCATATGTATAAAATTGCCAACCTTTTACCAGCATTGTTTACAAATCATGATACCATGATAATTTTTTCTTTTGCCATCTCACAGTAGCAAGAAATTTAATATTGTAACTGCATTTTACATTTATGAGTTTTATCCTGAATAATGAGGTAGTTGCATAGTTGGTGAGCTGAACCTGGACTAAAAATGGGTCTGCACTAATTTTGGAAGCTTCTGACTGAATAATCGTTGATTTTTTAAGTCAATCATCATGAAAATATTTTCTTTTGGTCTACGCACGGAAATTTCCAGCCGCCGCTTTAATTACCCAAAGATATTTCATAACTTGGCTCTCATTATTTTGAATCTCTGGTTACGAAACGTGTCGTCTCTTTCGATTAATTTGTAGAGGAACGGATCGGAAGGGATTGGTTCTTGCTTTTTACAATATATAAGCTTTGTTTTTTTCCCTAAACTCAGACAACGTTGTTTTAAGTTTTGTATACACACCACAAAAACATACACAGACTCAGAACAACGTCGTATTGTTTAACCATTTCCAAGTTAATGTTACAATGTCGTTTTAATCAGCACAGTTAAACGTCTAACTAACACCGTTTAAATCAAAGTAGATTTTTGTTAATGGGTGTATAGTTCAGGATGGTAGTTGAATTTTTTGTCTGTTCGATTTTAAAAATGTATATACTATCATTATTTGGGTATAAAAAACGCTGATTGTTCAGATTCGATTCGGTTTTTGTCGGTTCGGTTTTAAAAATGTAGATTGTTCAGATTGATTTTGGTTGTTTCCCGATCATAGTGGCCGGCTATCAGATTTGCTTGGCTCCATAAGAGGCTTTGCCTTTTATGAATATGTGGTTTCTTGTGACATGCCTCTTTTCTTTTAATTCGACCTATTCTCTGCTTTATTGTTTTTTAGAACTCGAAAAATATGGAATCAAAACAGGACATCCAACGAAGAAGAAATAAGATTTGTATGAGTTTCTAATTCTTTTCCACAGTAATGATGGAGTTTTATATAAATTTCTATTAAGACTTTTAAAGCTTATTCGAGAAATCTCATTTTTTTACGTGCTAATTTTTTTTTTGTCGTATATTAGTTTGTATCAAAATACGCTGATTAAAGACCTAAGGGAACGAGGTGATTGAAATAATCTTAAATCTCTTTATTTTGACATGCCAAATTTTTTTTTGGCTTCGATTGGTGTACCACTTGTTGAACAATAAGAATGAAGAGGAAAGTAAACAAAATAAAATTTAAGGAATTGAATTAAAAAAAAAAATAGGAATGAAGAGGATTAAATGTAGAGGAGAAATTGAATAAATTGTAAACGTAAATGGTACATAAAAAATGAACCAATGTTTTTTTAATCATATTTATAATTATCATTTATAAAAATATTATCTTTATTTTATTTTTAGTATCATTTCATAAATATTTTAAAATATCTATTTTAGAATTAATATAAAATTTTATGGAAAAGACATGATTTTCTCCGAATAAAAGTTAATAAAAACAATGTAACATAGTAACAGTGAACGGCGGCGCCAAAGTCGTTTTCAATATACTTTTTTTTTTTGGCCGTCAAGTGAATTTTATTAATTAATAGAACCACAAAAAGATTAAAAACTGGAAAACCAAACTTTTTATCAACTAAAACTCATTAAAGAGTAATATCACTTTACTCTCGTATAGAACGTAAAAACTTAACCCAAAGCTTGGTGAAAGAAGCAGCTCTATTTCAAAAGTTTGGGAAACATCCTACAAATGATATTCTATCATACAGGATAAATTTCCGATGTGACCTATTAGAATCGGCTAAACTATTTATAAAACCAGTTAAGAAACAAACCCTAAAAGAACCTCAGCCAAGCTTCCTGATTCCTTAGTGTAATCTCAGTCGATAGATTTTTTTTTCGCGAAGAATATTTTATTTTATTGAAACTGATTTTAAAAAAATTATATCATAGAAAAAGTTCGACATATGAAATATAAAGAAAAATTAATGGTATTTTCCGCACAGAAAATTAAGTGAGAACAAACATATGTAATGACACATTAGCAATATCAAAATTATCTTGTTTCGAATATAAAGTAAACAATTAGGTATTTTCGTATCCACAATATATAGCAGTCGGACTTCCAATACCTTTTACGATAACACGACAATAATTCTCTTAATTTAGATAAATTGCCTTCTTTGATTGTTTGTTTAATCTCTTTCTTTTTTGGTGGGACCAAGAGAAATAAAGGATAGAAGGCAACCATGCAAGTCTCAGGTTTCGAATGGTAACAGTGGATTGGACGGTGCAAGATTAAAGAATTGAGCGGGATGGGATGCAACAAGTGCGGCTTGTGCGGAAAAAATGCATAGTGCGGTTAGTGAGGAACAAGCAGTGCAGGACAATGTTTAAATGGTGAAAAAAATAACAAGCAGTGTAGAAAAAATATTTGAATGGTGAAAACAACAATAATTAGTGCGAGATACATATTTTAAATAAATGTTTTCCATAATAAAATGAAGTACTTATATAAATTAAAAAATCCATAGGTGGTGTTTTTGTATATTATTTACTAACCACAAATATCAAATTTATTATAAGTAAAATTATTAATAATATAAAAATAAATTTGTTGGTAGCTTAAATAAAACATTACATTCAAAAAAAAATTATATTGGATTTTGCCATAACATATTTGCAATACCGTTCGTTATTTGTATCATATGATCTCCATCTGCTACATATTTGCAATTTTGTTCTTTATTAGCATGACTTTGAAATCAAAATTTAAAATAATTTTATGCTTATATTAATTTTAAGTTATCTCGTTTCACTTTTTAAAATATATAACTTTAAAAAAATAATTAAATGTTCACATTTTTAATTACGTATATCTTCCTAATAAAACATGTCAATTTTGAGTAATTGTAATGTGAGTGAGAATTGTGATGCACTTGAATGAATATTTTGTTTATATAGACAAAGATAATAATAATAAATATTTTTGTGTATTTATCATATTAAAAAAAAAACTATTAAATCAATTTTCACCAGTTTTTTTCTCTTCACCACACTTTTTCTTTGGCATGTGAGGTTTCTTTGTTTCTTTCCTTTTTTCTTTGGTCTTGTCCCGCCTTTGTCATTTTTTTTTCTTTTTTTCATTTTTCTTTTTCCAAAATTTAAAAACACAAAATTATTGTGAATTGTGACATTTATGTCTCTCGTACCTCAAACCACTTTACACATTCAAAATCTCAGTCCATAGTTTAATTTTTTTTTTTGGGTGGGACCAAGAGAAATAAAAGACAAGAGGGAAACCATGCATGGTATTTTTCAATATCCGAAAAACAGTTGAACGAGCGACTCATGAATGTTGCCGGATTGGACGAGCCAATAAATCGAACACGTTCGGTCCATTTTCTACCTTATCAATAAAACACTAAACGACACATAACTTCATAAAAAATAGAAAAGTAAAAGAAGATAAACATAGAACAAAATAAAATAAAAAAGGAAGACAAGGTTGCCAAGTAACAACCACCTTCACTCTTTCTTCGTAATGAAGAAAGCTGACCTCGCCGGAGTTTCACCTTCACCGGATCGCCACCGGAGGTACACATCAAAACCTTTAGATAGCCGCTGAAGATACCACGTGATTCCAACGACCAAAGATACCACATATATAAGTAAATATTATAAAGAAAAACATTTCATTACTTCCACCCATCGATGGATATGCCAAAATGCAAATGACCAAACTACCCAACAGCTATCCCTATATGTATAAGACACAACCTCTTCCTTCTTATCCACAAACAATAACCAAAACATGGATTCCACAAAAATTTCCTTAGTCCTTTTCCTTTGCCTTTTAGGTCCTTGTAGAGGCGCTGGAACCCCAAGCGGTGGTGGATCGGTCAGTAGCATTGTAACACAAGGTTTCTTTAACAACATTATCAACCAAGCCGGTAATGGCTGCACGGGAAAAAGATTCTACACCCGCAACTCTTTCATTGACGCTGCAAATACTTTCCCCAACTTTGCTAATTCTGTTACTAGACGTGAAATTGCTACCATGTTTGCTCATGTCACTCACGAGACCGGACGTAAGATTTTTTCTTCCTTTTCTCTACGTTTTTAATATATTATTTAAAAAAATTAATATTTTTGTTTGTTCATCTACTCTAGTCATGAGATTCATGACCGATTCTAACTTTTAGTAAACCCCAAATAAATGAGTAAATTATTCTCAAAACCTAAGGGTTGGGATGTTTTATTATTTGAGATTAAGCAATGGTGATTATAATATTATTATAGAACGTTAAGATTAAACCTGTAAAAACTGAACATTTGACTTGATCTCAATTAATTGAGCTGATTATAAATCACTTTTTTTCATGTGACATCTCTATATCGTATAGACTTCTGCTACATAGAAGAAATAAAGAGAAGGTCACGTGGCAACTGCGACGAGAACGTAGAGCAAAGTCCATGTACACCGCCGAGCAAAGGTTACTTCAGTCGTGGTCAGAGTCTCAGTCTCGACCTTCTACGCCAGCCTGAGCTTGTGGGTAGCAACCCAACTGTAGCTTTCAGGAAGGGTTTGTCGTTTTGGATTAATAGCGTAAGGCCGGTACTGAACCAAGGATTTGGAGCCACCATAAAAGCCATCAATGGAATGGAATGTAAAGGTGGGAATTCAGGTGCGGTCAACGCAAGGATTGGGTACTATAGAGACTATTGTAGACAGCTTGGTGTGGATCCTGGTCCTAACCTTAGTTGCTAAAAAAATCTTCAAACGCAAACACGCATACACGGGACGTTGTACGTGATAATGCGGAATAAGAAGTTAGATAACCGGTGAACCATTAATTGAACCGAACCGGCGGACATCAAACCGGACAAGGATTCCAAATCGCAGGTACATGGATTAACGTTCATGTATTCTTTTTATTTTAGTTCTGTTATTGTATCAAGTTGTTAATAAGAGGAGAATTGGTCTTCCTTATGTCTAGTAACCATCTATGATTGTAGGAGCTACGTCTCCACTCTTTGCTTCGTCTTATTTGTCTATTTAAACCAATGAAAAAGCCAATCATACAAAATCAAACGAAAATATTCACAAACTTCGAGATCGATGCTGCAAAATTCATCATTTCGACCAAGACACGTAAAAAGTGTAGAAATCAAAGCTTTAGAGATTGAAAAGGATACTTTATTGAGTCAACAATGGTGGCTTTAAACAGCCTTACAATCGAATTAAAGAGCAACAGAAAATAGCTAGAAAATAAGAACTGATTCAACTAAGTAACCAACATAAAACTTATTCAACTAATGACTAAAGACTCTTATTCAAACACCAACATACCCTCCCTTAAATTAATTCATCTGAATTCAACTTACTTCAGAAATGTTAACCACTCCAAGCAAGGCACGTAGCTTCTCAAACTGTTCCAGCTTCAATGTTTTTGTAAAAATGTCTGCAACTTGATTCTCTATCGAACAATGTTCCAGCTTAACAATTTCACCACTTACTAAATCTATGAGATAATGAAATCTCACCTCAATGTGCTTACTTTTCCCAAGAAACATTGGATGCTTTGACAGTTGAATGGTGGAACTGTTGTCACAATTAATCACAGTTGCAGATTTTTCTTCAAATCCAATCCTTTTTAACACTCTTCTGAGCCAAGCACAATGACAAGCACAAAATGCCGCAGCTATGTATCCGGCTTCGGTAGTGGAAAGTGCAACAACCGACTGTTTTTTTATGCCCAAGAGATCGCCCCCGAAGCCATCAAGAATACAAAACCCGACGTGCTCCTCCGATCATCCAAGTCGCTAGCATAGTCGCCGTCCGTGAATGCCGTAAGTTTCAGACTACTGTTTTCACTTCGCCTGTAAAAGATTCCGAACTCAACCGTACCTTTTAGATATCTTAAGATCCTTTTTGCAGCGAGCCAATGCGACATCCTTGGATTAGCCATGAACCTACTTATCAAGCATACTCCATACATCAAATCAGGCCTGGTCACTGTCAGGTATATGAGGCTTCCAACCAACTATTTGAACATGGTTTCATCAACCTTTTCGCCACTTTCATCCCTCTGTAACTTCGTTCCCGGCACAGTTAGATTTTTCACAGCATTGCTTTCCTCCATTCCAAACCTTGCTAAAACCTCCCGAGCATATCTTCTTTGACACATGAATATTCCATCTTGACTTTCTTTGACTTCTACCCCAAGGAAGTGCTTCATTTTTTCCAAATCCGACAGCTCAAACTCCAACATCATTGACTCCTTAAACTCATCGCACATAACTCTATCATTCCCATTAAATATTAAATCATCAACATATAAGCTGACAATTAAAATATTACCTCCTTTTGTTTTAGTAAACAATGTGTGTTCACTAGAACATCTTTCGAACTCTTCCTTCAGTAAGCCTCAATTCTTCTATACCAAGCTCGTGGTGCCTGCTTGAGCCCGTATAACGCCTTCTTCAGTTTGTAAAATTTTTCTTCTTCTCCGTTCCTTATGAATCCTTCCGGTTGTCTCACGTACACGTCCTCCTTGAGTTTTCCATGTAGAAAAGCACGCTTGACATCTAATTGGTAGATCTCCCAATTCGATTGAGATGTTATGGCGAGTATGGTTCGAATAGTATCAAGCCTTGCAACTGGAGCAAAAAAATCGGTATAGTCTATACCATAACACTGTGCATAACCTTTTGCTACTAACCTTGCGTGTTTATCAACTTCTCCATCCTCGTTCAACTTGGTTTTATACACCACTTTACAGCAATTGGTGTAAAACCTTCAGGCAATTCAGTTAGCTCCCAAGTATTATTCTTTATAATTGATTCAATCTCAAGCTCCATTGCTTCTCTGCAGACTTTATTTCTAACTGCTTCATCGAACCGAATAGGATCACTTTCTGTCATCATCATCATTGGCATGATTGCAGACAAGTTTTCTTCTACACCTTCTCCTTCTCCTATGACATAGTCAGCCATCCATTATGGTTTTCTCCTCTCACACATTCCTCTTTCTGTAGCTATTCCTATTGCAGCAAGATTCGGCGGTGACAAATATGTCGAACCGCCGCTTGAGTTGTCGCTTGATGCATTAGGACTTGCCCGAGCTATTGTCTCACCTACCTCCTCTCCATTATGCTTCTCTTGTTCGTCTCCATACTCCAGTGTTACTTCCTTTGCTTCTGCATTAGTTTGATCCCAATCCCAACTTTTGCCTTCATCAGATACCACGTCTTTGCTTATCACAATTTTCTTCATCACTGGATCATATAACCTCCATGCTTTTGACTCATCGCTGACTCTTACAAAGACACATTTCTTGCTTTTATCATCCAATTTGCTTCTTTTCTGATCCGGTATGTGCACATATCCTATGCACCCGAAGACATGAAAGTATTCCACCACAGGTTTCGCACCGCTCCAAGCTTCTTCGGGTGTCATTCCCTCTACAGACGCCGTCGAAGATCGATTTTGAATGTGCACCCTCCATATGGTCGCTTCAGACCAAAACACTTTAGGGACTTGTTTCTCACTCAGCATCGATCGGACTGCATTCATGATTGTTCTGTTTTTTCTCTCAGCAACTCTGTTTTGTTGTGGTGTGAATGCTGCTGTCAATTGCCGAGTGATGCCATGGGATCTATAGAATTCTCCAAACTCATTAGAGGTAAATTCTCCATCTCGATTTGTCCTCATGCAAGTTATGAAATCTCATTTTCCTTCTCTACACTTGCTTCAGACTTTTCATGGAGAAAGTAGACCCAGGTTTTCCGAGTAAAATCATCAATGAAGCTTAATATGTACCTCTTGCCACTGTGTGAAATTGGAGAGATAGGTCCACATATATATCTGAATGCACCACCTGAAGATGTCTCGATGCTCGCCATGAAATTTTCTTCGACATTGACTTTCTATGTTGTTTTCCGGTTAAACATATAGTGCAAATCTCCTTGGTGGATTTCAGAGCAGTCAAACCAACAACCATCTTCTTGTGTGCAAGTAATTTTAGTCTTTATTGGTTCAGGTGCCCAAAACGACAGTGCCATAAATGAGTTTCCTTCTCGATCACCTCTTCTGTCTGCAAGCATAGTGAGTTCTTCTTTGGCATGGAAGCTAGAAGAAAGAACATCCTATTTCCACTCATGTTGGTTTGCATGATTGCGCCTCTACTAGGATGAAACACTTTGCGGGTTCTGTAGCGTATTATAATTGCTAAGCCCCTCTCCTACAATTGTCCTAGGCTCAACAAGTTGTTCCTAAGCTCCAGAACATAGTAGACTTCATGTATCACTAGAGTAACACCATCAACTTGTACTTTCACACTTCCTTTTCCACCACAGAAATTCCCGTGTCGTTTCCAAGCTTCACTGTGCGATTGAACCCTTCTTCCATATCTGAAAACCACTCCTTATCCCCAGTCATGTGGTTGCTGCATCCGGAATCAAGAAACCATACTTCTTCTCTGTTCGCCTTATGCTGCTCCACATATGCCATCAAAAGCAATTCTTCTTCCTATTCTAATTCTGCATAATTTGCTTTCTTCTCCCATTCTGTACACTCGTTCTGAAAGTGTCCCAATTTGTGACAATTGTAGCACTCGACAACAACCTTGTTGAAGGTTCTTCTTTCTCTTCCCCTACCACGGCCTCCTCTGGAATTTCGCGACCTCTTCCTCTACGTGATCTTTCTTCTTGAGACACTTTTAATGCATGCTCTTCTTGTGGATGTCCATTCATTCTCTGCTCATGGACAAGTAAGCTCCCATGTAATTCATCAATACTTATCATCCTTAGGTCATTTGATTCCTCAATCGAGCATACCACGTAGTTAAACTTCATAGTCAAGGACCTGAGTATCTTGCCTACGATCGTGCTCTGTTCCATCACTTCCCCATTGGTCTTCATCTTCTTAACCACCGCCAAGGTTCTTCCTAGAAAGATATCGATCTTCTCTCCTTCTTTCATGGCCAGCAATTCAAACTCCTTTCTGAGTGTCTGTAGCTGCGCCCTCTTCACCTCTATGGAACTTTGGTATTTCTTTGTCATGGACTCCCATATCGCCTTTGAGATCCTCTTGTCAAGAATTATTTCCAGAATATCTCTGTCAATCGCCTGGAATAAGAAGTTCTTGACCTTCAAATCTTATAGATTGGATTCTTCCACAGCCTTTCTCTGTACTTCACTTGATGGTGTTCCGACTGCCATTGTCGGTGCCGGAATTCCATCTTCCACCAGGCTCAACCAATTCTCGACTTCTGAAAAAATTCTCCATGGTCATGGTATGGCCGGCAGCACAAACTTCTCAGAATTTGACATCTCTCTTTTGAATCATTTTCTCACATTAGTTTGTTCCTTTTCACAAGCTCTGATACCAAATGTAGAAATCAAAACTTTAGAGACTGAAATGATACTTTATTGAGTCAACAATAGTGACTTTAAATAGCCTACCATGAGAATCTTTCAAAATGCTTATAACCGATTTGAATAGTCATCTAACCATAACAAAAACATACCATCTTTGAAGAACGTAATACAGCTCCTAAAAGTATCAATGGTTCATTCCATGGTATTTCAATTCCTCTAAACCAGTATTAGAACCATATGAATCAAATCACACAGTCAATTATCCACAAAACATCATAATAATAAGCTACATATATACTCTGATTTGTCAGAATTACTATTGTCATCTTCAGAACTGCAAGTTTCAGATAAGTATTTCGAGACAATTGGTATATGAAAAAATGCAAACTTAGAAACCCAACTGTCCTTGTTGACATGGAGATTATATAAACTAGATAAGCGACCTTGATTTTACATGATTTTGATGTTTTTTCAAACCGAACCGGTTATTCCCGTATGAACTAAGCCGTGCCTGATTATTCATACATGAACTACTAACAATGCCAAAAACACATGAACTACATATATATTTGAATTTATTACACGATTTTTTAAATTATGGTCAATTCCATCAAAACCATAAACGGAGTGAGTTTACCATTAACGGTTGCTGACGTGGATGACAGGTGTTTTTTCGTCAAAGGAAATGGCCTATTCCCATATGAACTAAGTCGTGCCTGATTATTCATACACGACGGATTGACGAATGCCAAAAAACACATGGACTACCTATATATTTGAATTTACTACATGTCCTATAAATTATGGTCAATTCCATCAAAATCGTAAACGGAGTGAGTTTACCGTCAACGACTGAGTTTTTCCGTTAACGGTTGTTGACGTGGATGACAGGTGAAACTTGGTTTGTTATGGCTTTAATTTATAGAATTTTCTTTTTAAAGTTATGGTCAATTCCATCAAAACTATAAATGGAGTGAGTTTACCGTTAACAGACTGAGTTTTCTGTTAACAGTTGCTGACGTGGGTGACAGGTGAATCAATATTGAAGAGATTGAGGATATGAAACAAAAGTGTGATGATCTTGAAAGAGGTTCATTCACCTTAGAAAAAGGTTTACAAGTTTGCGAATCAGAGATGAAAAATCTTACAATGGAGACACAGACTTTGAAAAAGAAATTCAAGATTGCAAGATGGAGTTAAGAGGTTTGAAGAACATGTGATAACCACTTGTCACCCACGTCAGCAACCGTTAACAAAAAACTCAGTCCGTTAACGGTAAACTAACTCTATTTACGGTTTTGATGGAATTGACCATAATTTTAAAAAGAAAATTCTACAAATTAAAGCCATAACAAAACCGAGTTCCACCTGTCACCCACGTCAGCAACCATTAACGGAAAACTCAGTTCGTTAACGGTAAACTCACTCCGTTTATGGTTTTGATGGAATTGACCATAATTTATAAGGTCATGTAGTAAATTCAATATATAAGGTAGTTCATGTATTTTTTAGCATTGATCAATAGGTCGTGTATGAATAATCAGGCATGGCTTAGTTCATAGGGGAATAGGCCGTTTTAGGAAAACACATGTCATCCACGTCAGCAACCGTTAATGGTAAACTCACTCCGTTTACGGTTTTGATGGAATTGACCATAATTTAAAAAGTCATGTAGTAAATTCAAATATATAGATAGTTCATGTGTTTTTTAGCAATTATCAATAGGTCGTGTATGAATAATCAGACACCTTAGTTCATAGGGGTATAGGCCGTTTTTCCAATCAAGTAACGTCTAGAATTTTCAACCAAAGTTTAATAATTACTATATGGACCAATTAATTAATTCCTGTATCTGATTTCGGTGAAAAATCTTTATTAACATTTAAAATCTTGTGTAGGAACCGTTTCATCGAGTCCATGATTCCCTTGTCCTAGTAGCGTATATATTCGCTTCCCATAAATTGGATCTTTAGATGAGTTAAGCGAAGTGTCTATTTCGGATATGGGCATTATGCGGTTGGGAATCTTCGAAGGGATTAGAGACAAACCTTGTGCGGCGTGTTTTGCCCGAGTGTTTGTTTTCCCCTTCTTGAGATTCTCTGGATTAATCTCTTGATGATTTTAGTTTTCTGTTAATGTTGCTTCGGTGTTTATCGAAGAAGGGATCTTGCAGCAGTGGATGTAATGTCTTGCCGGCGTCTGCTGCTGGTGAGACAGTGATTATCGGCGGTGAAGTTTCCGATTCACGCATGCCAATCACGTGTCAGAGTTTGCCTTATCGCCTAACACACGTGTTGTCATTAATTGATGCTTATGTTGTAATTTGTTGGGTCTGTAAGGTTTTAATGATACTGCTGTATTTTCCCAATGGATTTAAGTTATAAATGTTGGCCGGCAAAAAAAAAAACATTTAAAATCTTAATAAAAAAACTGTAACAAATTTTTCCACCCAACGACGAGAACAAGCGCTTTTCTCAACTAGCCGTTTAACGAACGTTATCTCACCAATCTCCAAAGTTCCGATTCGTACATACCAAAAGACAAACATCTAAAATACTCCAATCTTGCCATACTATCTCCTATCATATTCCTTTTTGATCTAGTCTACTCTTCAGGTTTAATGAAATATGTAAAACCTCAATTATCCTTTTACTTTAAATTTTATTTATTAACAAAAATAAAAAAAAGTAACGAATGAGCTCAACATATGCATAATCCTATATCTGCAAAATTTGGGAATTCAGATTCGGATACGGTGACTAAGCTCAACATATGCATAATCCTAATGTACCAACCACTAAATTACATAATCGATTCCCACCCAATGTGCATACCAAATTCGCAAATCTATTGAAATTTCTCAATCCGCAAATCAAATTAGATTGAAATCCTCAAATCCGCAACGAAATATACATCTAATCCTCTAATTAGACCAACATAACCGATGTCGAGCTCTCAGATAGACGAACTCACCTCAAATTTCAAGGTTCAAGCTTCAATGTCGACCTCAGTCGCGACCTCAACAACGAGTTCTATGGCAAAGGAATCGAAAATGCGGTTCATGCAAATCGACGGGATGATCTTCAACCTTCAAGCTTTAACTGGAAATCGCCAATAGAGGTTTGACGGAGGTTCGACGAAGCTGGATTGGGATTTGATTTTCGCTTTCGGGTCGACGACGAGATGGGAGATGCGAATTTTACTCTGCTCTGATTGGTCCAATTTTACTCATTTTTCAATTTGTTTTTAGTCCGAAAATGAGTCTTTAAGGGTAAAATGGGTTTTGCCTCTTTCATTAAACCAGAGGAGTGCCTCAGATCAGAGAGCAGTGTGGTGGAGAGTAGCATGGTCAGTTTGGAGTATTTCAAAAAATCATTCTAATTGAATCACATATTAGCTTCAGAGATAATACTAAGCATGAATCCATTTTTTAGGTTTAATCAGAGAGTCGTAAAGATGAACAAGTAGAAGACAATGAGGGAGAGTTGAAGGCAAAAATTATAACAAAAGACGAGAAAGAATAAACAAGAATATAGTTGAGGGTAGAATCGAGAGAAATCTTCTCTCTGTTACTTAATTAATCTTTAAAAACACAATGTTGTTTAGTTAATTTTGTATCTATTGTATATGGATTGAACGGAACCGACGACGAATGGAGAAACACAATCAACACCTCAGCAAATACTCAACCTCTTCGACAAAATGGTACGCAATCGAATCAGCTCTATCCGTGTGGCAGACAGCCGTTTCGACGATGCCATGGTCATTTGGTTTGAATGTGGGGAACGATCCCTGCCTTGAAGATTTCTTGTGCTTATAAACTGTTGAATATCATTTTTCTTAATCTACTCTTGCTGCACTTGATGTAAAAACGGTTTTTTGATCTGAATACAAATTTTACATTCTCTTCAAAAAAAATTTGTAATCTTCTGATGATACTCAGTCTAGTTAGTCAAGAAAAAAAAGCTTTTTGTTTTTGTTTTTGGTTGGCAATTGAACATAGCAAAATTAAAAACAGAGATGGAATCCAAAACTCCTGTGAAAAACCAAATATTTGGATTAAAAATGCAGGTGGGTTGGCTACAAATTTTACATACTTGGATTTATGGTGAGAATCGAAATTAGTGGATTTTTTTCTTTCTTTCTCTAGCTTTCTCCTTGATCTGTATCCTTAGAAACATAACCACAAGCAGCATGGGTGGACTCCAAATTTTAAAACAGAGGAAAATAATAAATTAGTTACCAAATTTAAAATAAAAAACATAGTCCATATAGAATGGATTACCAAAACAAACAAAACGTATTACAGGTGAAATGTAGAAAATTACAATGCGTTTAAAACAAAAGAAAAGATTACAAAACCTATACAACAAATCACAAACGAAGATTTCAAAGCAACTGTGATGACACTTAACTCATTCACGTGTAAATCGCACAATAGTAAGAACAAAATGTCCTGTTTTTCTTTTTGAAAATTACTCTGTATATACATCGTTTTTCATCACACTTTGAGCCATAGAAAATGGCCGAGACACTGTATTGTTGCGAAGAATATGAACCTGCTCCTCTCTAATTCTTATGGTTTGACCAGGTTTCATATACGAGTCTTTTCCAAGCAAACAATCAATATGAAGAGAGGCGCAACAGTAGTCCTTGCAAGAATATATAGAACCCATAATCTATTGAATATTTTTTTTTCCGCATACTTCACACCAGTCTAAATAATCACTTGCCTCCTTTGGTTTCCAAAATGTGAGAAAATGTTTGTCATGCTTATACCTTGCTTTATGTGGTAAGGTAGCACACATGAAACATATAATATAATCGCATTTGATGCAATTTAGTTTGCTACCATAGACTTCTTCGCAGATTTGACAAACTGCTGATTGTTCCTATTCAGGCGTTAAAGCTAGGAAGAGGGGATGCTCATGGCCTTGATATTTAAATGGCTCACAAACTAAGGCACACCGTAAGTCTAGTCTGAAACGCTCAACAAGTTGTTTGGAATACTCATAGACGAAACCACAGCTTCCACGCTTACAAGCGTGACAAATGAAGTAACCTTTGTTATTAAGCCGGCCCTGAAATAATTGGGGACCCAAGCAAATCCAAAAACGGGGGCCTTTGTTTCATAATACAAAAACACAATCAGAAGGAACTGAAGTAGTGAGTGAAAGCGTAACAGAGAAGCAGGAGAAGAAGAAGTTAAAGAGTCGAGCGAGAAAAAAGTTTTATTTTAACTCAATTTTTTTCCATCACGTTAAAGAGTCGAGCGAGAAAAAAGAGGTGTCTTGATAAAACATTGTTCTTTTTCCTTTAATAGAATCAATGGGATTAATTAAAATTGAATAGTATTTTGCACGGTGTTTGATTATTTACCTAAATAGCAGGTTTTTTTGTATATGAAGTGCAATTTTAATAAATAAATATATAAATATATTTCTTTAAAGAAATTGAGGCCATTTTTAAAAGACCCAACGCCCACGTTTCAATTGGCTCTTTCCAGGGCCGACCCTGGTTAGTAGTAACAACTTTTAGCGTTAGTGGATGGGCATGCAACGGATGATGTTTCTTGAAAGGAGAATTCGCACATGTTTCATGTAGGATGAAGTCACATTGATCCACACATGAATAATAGTCACCTTTGTAGATTGGAAGAATGCACGCTTGACATAACTCGCCATCGTCATAATACTTTATTGATCTCGAGTTTAAAATTATGACCATGAGAAAAATGGAGTATGATTCCATCAGTTATCCTCTCGAATGGCTCAACAACTATCTCTGGTTCTTCGGGTACTCCCTCGAATTCTTCCCCATCCCACAAGTCTTCCCGCAACGCACATCTTGAATGTACAAAATAATCATCACATTTGTTGCAAGAGTACGCGCCACAATCGTTGTCAACTTTTTGCCGATAGACTCCGCAAGACAATTCTCCGAATGGAAGAGAATAGGTAAAAGAGATACGGTGCCGGTGACGAGATATTCTTATGACATATGGGAAATACATGCAATCCTTATGGACGAAGACACATCGAACACAGACATATGTGAGAATAAGTGCTTTAATCACACCACAAACATTGCAAAGTAAGGAATTTTGTTTGGGGAAAAAAGTGAGAGAGTGGGGATGTCTTTTCGGGTGGTCTTTGAAAATGGGTATGTGCTTCATCGCACAAAAGGATGCATAGTTAAATTGTAGATAGGACAATGATAAGCCATGCCAAGGATACATTATTCACAAGTGATGCAGATCCAACGGTGGTCGAAATAAGTGGAAGAAGTCTAAAGTTGGAGAGAAAGAAAGGTATAGGAAGGGTGTTTGATCTCAAGTGGAGGCTCCGCACATTATTTGTGAAATATTTGATCACATGTGATACACAAATAATAGTTTTCGGCAGGATCTGTCTTTCGCATGCACCGCACTGGAAATGATAATCAACATCTTTATTGTTGCACCAAAAGAGAGGAGCTACAGGGAGCTTACATAAATTCTTTGCATTACTTCTTACTTCACGGAAGTGAGGGAGAACATTGACCGGGAGAACGTCATTTTCACTATGATAACCATTCTTTTTTCGTATTGCCGCTTCAACTTTGAACCGCAAAGTAAGACAGGGGAAAAAGAGATTAAGGTAGAGAAAGGTCGTTGTCACCACCGGAATCAATAGAGGCTTCATCAGAAGAAGAGGTTGGGTTATGTGTTTGAGATAATGAAGTGTAAATGTGAAATGGTTTTCCACCCTCACGAAATACACCAACGGAAGTCATGGCTGCCATTAAGAAATTCGATTTGGGTAGTTTGTGATATTCATTTTCTCTCTCTTCCATATATAGAACTTCTAAGTAAAATATTTGTAATTTATTAATTATTATAAAATTATTTTTTGGCTGAAGTCTTTTTTATATGCCATGTTTAAATAAGGGAATATTATGAAATCTACCATTTTTTCTAAAAAAAACTTGTCAAATTTTCATTTATTCTTTCACCTTTTTAAATATACCACAACCTCACAAGAAAATACTATTTTACCTTTCTTTACATGTGAAAATGTGCATTATCTTTCCTTTCTCTCTCTCTCTTCTTACATTGGTTTACGTGCAAAATAAACCAATGTTTTCTAATAAATTATAATTAATATAAGAGATCTATTTATTTAATTTTTTTACTTTTTAAACGTAAAAAACATCAACAGTAAGAATATTAAATTTTTGATCTTTTAGTAAACGAACAAAACTATAAGTTTATAGCCATAGCACCCATAATCTCATTAGATAAAAAAAATTGACCATGTTAATATGGTCTTTTTTTTGTTAAATGTCTCAATTTACATGACTCTCTCACATATATGATCTATTATAGACATCAAAGTCGTTTACAAATAGTCAAGCAAAAAACGTTGCAGTTTATGCGTCCCCACAACGCCATATTAATTGCAATTTTAAACAAAAGTATAGAGAACTCCCAGTTGAAAACTCTTAGATTCTGAATTATGAATACCGTGCGGAACATAATATATGCGAGATGATCTAAATAATAATATATATATATAAATATAGATTTTGTTATATATATATATATATATATATATATAGATTTTTGTTACTGTTTGTTTAGTACGGAACGAAAATGTGTGAGACCTTTTTTAGTATTAAATTTTTAATTAAATATTGGAAAGCTAGAACGTCAAAAAAGCACATGGGATTTAACGTACCTTAACGGTAGAGAGGGTTAACCTTAACAACTTCAAACGGCACTATTAGCACTATGCATCATGTTAGTAGATTCAAGACACATTAACAAAACTTATAACTCAGAAAATGTTAATTAAGAATTATAATCATTATGAATTAATTATGGTCATGAATTTGATCTTTAACTATAATTATCTCGTGGTATAAGAATGACATGAGAAACGACATCAGTATTAAGCTGTAACGTTTACAAGGGGTATTTGAGTAAGCATTAATCTAAATTTTTTAATTTGAGTTTTGGCTACACTATAATTTAATATTTCTTCTTGTCAGACTCACAGTCGTCTAATAAGTCACAGAGTCACAGTCGTCTAATAAGCCAACTGAGTTTTAGTGTAAGAAAAAATGGAAGACACGTACTACCAATTAAATGTAAGAATCTAATTTGGGCATTTATGTGGACACAAAAGCCTCAATGGTTCTCTTACATATGTATTATTGCAGAGGAAAAAATGAAATAGTTTACATTTCTAATAATGAATATATATATATATATATATATATATATATAAAATACACGTGCCTATATTATATGGCACTTTGTAAAACTAAGATAATTTTTGAATCATATGTATAAAATTGCCAACCTTTTACCAGCATTGTTTACAAATCATGATACCATGATAATTTTTTCTTTTGCCATCTCACAGTAGCAAGAAATTTAATATTGTAACTGCATTTTACATTTATGAGTTTTATCCTGAATAATGAGGTAGTTGCATAGTTGGTGAGCTGAACCTGGACTAAAAATGGGTCTGCACTAATTTTGGAAGCTTCTGACTGAATAATCGTTGATTTTTTAAGTCAATCATCATGAAAATATTTTCTTTTGGTCTACGCACGGAAATTTCCAGCCGCCGCTTTAATTACCCAAAGATATTTCATAACTTGGCTCTCATTATTTTGAATCTCTGGTTACGAAACGTGTCGTCTCTTTCGATTAATTTGTAGAGGAACGGATCGGAAGGGATTGGTTCTTGCTTTTTACAATATATAAGCTTTGTTTTTTTCCCTAAACTCAGACAACGTTGTTTTAAGTTTTGTATACACACCACAAAAACATACACAGACTCAGAACAACGTCGTATTGTTTAACCATTTCCAAGTTAATGTTACAATGTCGTTTTAATCAGCACAGTTAAACGTCTAACTAACACCGTTTAAATCAAAGTAGATTTTTGTTAATGGGTGTATAGTTCAGGATGGTAGTTGAATTTTTTGTCTGTTCGATTTTAAAAATGTATATACTATCATTATTTGGGTATAAAAAACGCTGATTGTTCAGATTCGATTCGGTTTTTGTCGGTTCGGTTTTAAAAATGTAGATTGTTCAGATTGATTTTGGTTGTTTCCCGATCATAGTGGCCGGCTATCAGATTTGCTTGGCTCCATAAGAGGCTTTGCCTTTTATGAATATGTGGTTTCTTGTGACATGCCTCTTTTCTTTTAATTCGACCTATTCTCTGCTTTATTGTTTTTTAGAACTCGAAAAATATGGAATCAAAACAGGACATCCAACGAAGAAGAAATAAGATTTGTATGAGTTTCTAATTCTTTTCCACAGTAATGATGGAGTTTTATATAAATTTCTATTAAGACTTTTAAAGCTTATTCGAGAAATCTCATTTTTTTACGTGCTAATTTTTTTTTGTCGTATATTAGTTTGTATCAAAATACGCTGATTAAAGACCTAAGGGAACGAGGTGATTGAAATAATCTTAAATCTCTTTATTTTGACATGCCAAATTTTTTTTTGGCTTCGATTGGTGTACCACTTGTTGAACAATAAGAATGAAGAGGAAAGTAAACAAAATAAAATTTAAGGAATTGAATTAAAAAAAAAATAGGAATGAAGAGGATTAAATGTAGAGGAGAAATTGAATAAATTGTAAACGTAAATGGTACATAAAAAATGAACCAATGTTTTTTTAATCATATTTATAATTATCATTTATAAAAATATTATCTTTATTTTATTTTTAGTATCATTTCATAAATATTTTAAAATATCTATTTTAGAATTAATATAAAATTTTATGGAAAAGACATGATTTTCTCCGAATAAAAGTTAATAAAAACAATGTAACATAGTAACAGTGAACGGCGGCGCCAAAGTCGTTTTCAATATACTTTTTTTTTTTGGCCGTCAAGTGAATTTTATTAATTAATAGAACCACAAAAAGATTAAAAACTGGAAAACCAAACTTTTTATCAACTAAAACTCATTAAAGAGTAATATCACTTTACTCTCGTATAGAACGTAAAAACTTAACCCAAAGCTTGGTGAAAGAAGCAGCTCTATTTCAAAAGTTTGGGAAACATCCTACAAATGATATTCTATCATACAGGATAAATTTCCGATGTGACCTATTAGAATCGGCTAAACTATTTATAAAACCAGTTAAGAAACAAACCCTAAAAGAACCTCAGCCAAGCTTCCTGATTCCTTAGTGTAATCTCAGTCGATAGATTTTTTTTTCGCGAAGAATATTTTATTTTATTGAAACTGATTTTAAAAAAATATATCATAGAAAAAGTTCGACATATGAAATATAAAGAAAAATTAATGGTATTTTCCGCACAGAAAATTAAGTGAGAACAAACATATGTAATGACACATTAGCAATATCAAAATTATCTTGTTTCGAATATAAAGTAAACAATTAGGTATTTTCGTATCCACAATATATAGCAGTCGGACTTCCAATACCTTTTACGATAACACGACAATAATTCTCTTAATTTAGATAAATTGCCTTCTTTGATTGTTTGTTTAATCTCTTTCTTTTTTGGTGGGACCAAGAGAAATAAAGGATAGAAGGCAACCATGCAAGTCTCAGGTTTCGAATGGTAA
This sequence comes from Pseudoturritis turrita, assembly GCA_900406555.1. Classification (NCBI taxonomy): domain Eukaryota; kingdom Viridiplantae; phylum Streptophyta; class Magnoliopsida; order Brassicales; family Brassicaceae; genus Pseudoturritis; species Pseudoturritis turrita. Next base: position 747,118 of record OVBL01000286.1, on the reverse strand, counting down.
CAGTGGATTGGACGGTGCAAGATTAAAGAATTGAGCGGGATGGGATGCAACAAGTGCGGCTTGTGCGGAAAAAATGCATAGTGCGGTTAGTGAGGAACAAGCAGTGCAGGACAATGTTTAAATGGTGAAAAAAATAACAAGCAGTGTAGAAAAAATATTTGAATGGTGAAAAAACAATAATTAGTGCGAGATACATATTTTAAATAAATGTTTTCCATAATAAAATGAAGTACTTATATAAATTAAAAAATCCATAGGTGGTGTTTTTGTATATTATTTACTAACCACAAATATCAAATTTATTATAAGTAAAATTATTAATAATATAAAATAAATTTGTTGGTAGCTTAAATAAAACATTACATTCAAAAAAAAAATTATATTGGATTTTGCCATAACATATTTGCAATACCGTTCGTTATTTGTATCATATGATCTCCATCTGCTACATATTTGCAATTTTGTTCTTTATTAGCATGACTTTGAAATCAAAATTTAAAATAATTTTATGCTTATATTAATTTTAAGTTATCTCGTTTCACTTTTTAAAATATATAACTTTAAAAAAATAATTAAATGTTCACATTTTTAATTACGTATATCTTCCTAATAAAACATGTCAATTTTGAGTAATTGTAATGTGAGTGAGAATTGTGATGCACTTGAATGAATATTTTGTTTATATAGACAAAGATAATAATAATAAATATTTTTGTGTATTTATCATATTAAAAAAAAAACTATTAAATCAATTTTCACCAGTTTTTTTCTCTTCACCACACTTTTTCTTTGGCATGTGAGGTTTCTTTGTTTCTTTCCTTTTTTCTTTGGTCTTGTCCGCCTTTGTCATTTTTTTTTCTTTTTTTCATTTTTCTTTTTCCAAAATTTAAAAACACAAAATTATTGTGAATTGTGACATTTATGTCTCTCGTACCTCAAACCACTTTACACATTCAAAATCTCAGTCCATAGTTTAATTTTTTTTTTTGGGTGGGGACCAAGAGAAAATAAAAGACAAGAGGGAAACCATGCATGGTATTTTTCAATATCCGAAAAACAGTTGAACGAGCGACTCAATGAATGTTGCCGGATTGGACGAGCCAATAAATCGAACACGTTCGGTCCATTTTCTACCTTATCAATAAAACACTAAACGACACATAACTTCATAAAAAATAGAAAAGTAAAAGAAGATAAACATAGAACAAAATAAAATAAAAAAGGAAGACAAGGTTGCCAAGTAACAACCACCTTCACTCTTTCTTCGTAATGAAGAAAGCTGACCTCGCCGGAGTTTCACCTTCACCGGATCGCCACCGGAGGTACACATCAAAACCTTTAGATAGCCGCTGAAGATACCACGTGATTCCAACGACCAAAGATACCACATTAATAAGTAAATATTATAAAGAAAAACATTTCATTACTTCCACCCATCGATGGATATGCCAAAATGCAAATGACCAAACTACCCAACAGCTATCCCTATATGTATAAGACACAACCTCTTCCTTCTTATCCACAAACAATAACCAAAACATGGATTCCACAAAAATTTCCTTAGTCCTTTTTCCTTTGCCTTTTAGGTCCTTGTAGAGGCGCTGGAACCCCAAGCCGGTGGTGGATCGGTCAGTAGCATTGTAACACAAGGTTTCTTTAACAACATTATCAACCAAGCCGGTAATGGCTGCACGGGAAAAAGATTCTACACCCGCAACTCTTTCATTGACGCTGCAAATACTTTCCCCAACTTTGCTAATTCTGTTACTAGACGTGAAATTGCTACCATGTTTGCTCATGTCACTCACGAGACCGGACGTAAGATTTTTTCTTCCTTTTCTCTACGTTTTTAATATATTATTTAAAAAAATTAATATTTTTGTTTGTTCATCTACTCTAGTCATGAGATTCATGACCGATTCTAACTTTTAGTAAACCCCAAATAAATGAGTAAATTATTCTCAAAACCTAAGGGTTGGGATGTTTTATTATTTTGAGATTAAGCAATGGTGATTATAATATTATTATAGAACGTTAAGATTAAACCTGTAAAACTGAACATTTGACTTGATCTCAATTAATTGAGCTGATTATAAATCACTTTTTTTCATGTGACATCTCTATATCGTATAGACTTCTGCTACATAGAAGAAATAAAGAGAAGGTCACGTGGCAACTGCGACGAGAACGTAGAGCAAAGTCCATGTACACGCCGAGCAAAGGTTACTTCAGTCGTGGTCAGAGTCTCAGTCTCGACCTTCTACGCCAGCCTGAGCTTGTGGGTAGCAACCCAACTGTAGCTTTCAGGAAGGGTTTGTCGTTTTGGATTAATAGCGTAAGGCCGGTACTGAACCAAGGATTTGGAGCCACCATAAAAGCCATCAATGGAATGGAATGTAAAGGTGGGAATTCAGGTGCGGTCAACGCAAGGATTGGGTACTATAGAGACTATTGTAGACAGCTTGGTGTGGATCCTGGTCCTAACCTTAGTTGCTAAAAAAATCTTCAAACGCAAACACGCATACACGGGACGTTGTACGTGATAATGCGGAATAAGAAGTTAGATAACCGGTGAACCATTAATTGAACCGAACCGGCGGACATCAAACCGGACAAGGATTCCAAATCGCAGGTACATGGATTAACGTTCATGTATTCTTTTTATTTTAGTTCTGTTATTGTATCAAGTTGTTAATAAGAGGAGAATTGGTCTTCCTTATGTCTAGTAACCATCTATGATTGTAGGAGCTACGTCTCCACTCTTTGCTTCGTCTTATTTGTCTATTTAAACCCAATGAAAAAGCCAATCATACAAAATCAAACGAAAATATTCACAAACTTCGAGATCGATGCTGCAAAATTCATCATTTCGACCAAGACACGTAAAAAGTGTAGAAATCAAAGCTTTAGAGATTGAAAAGGATACTTTATTGAGTCAACAATGGTGGCTTTAAACAGCCTTACAATCGAATTAAAGAGCAACAGAAAATAGCTAGAAAATAAGAACTGATTCAACTAAGTAACCAACATAAAACTTATTCAAACTAATGACTAAAGACTCTTATTCAAACACCAAACATACCCTCCCTTAAATTAATTCATCTGAATTCAACTTACTTCAGAAATGTTAACCATCCAAGCAAGGCACGTAGCTTCTCAAACTGTTCCAGCTTCAATGTTTTTGTAAAAATGTCTGCAACTTGATTCTCTATCGAACAATGTTCCAGCTTAACAATTTCACCACTTACTAAATCTATGAGATAATGAAATCTCACCTCAATGTGCTTACTTTTCCCAAGAAACATTGGATGCTTTGACAGTTGAATGGTGGAACTGTTGTCACAATTAATCACAGTTGCAGATTTTTTCTTCAAATCCAATCCTTTTTTAACACTCTTCTGAGCCAAGCACAATGACAAGCACAAAATGCCGCAGCTATGTATCCGGCTTCGGTAGTGGAAAGTGCAACAACCGACTGTTTTTTTATGCCCAAGAGATCGCCCCCGAAGCCATCAAGAATACAAAACCCGACGTGCTCCTCCGATCATCCAAGTCGCTAGCATAGTCGCCGTCCGTGAATGCCGTAAGTTTTCAGACTACTGTTTTCACTTCGCCTGTAAAAGATTCCGAACTCAACCGTACCTTTTAGATATCTTAAGATCCTTTTTGGCAGCGAGCCAATGCGACATCCTTGGATTAGCCATGAACCTACTTATCAAGCATACTCCATACATCAAATCAGGCCTGGTCACTGTCAGGTATATGAGGCTTCCAACCAACTATTTGAACATGGTTTCATCAACCTTTTCGCCACTTTCATCCCTCTGTAACTTCGTTCCCGGCACAGTTAGATTTTTCACAGCATTGCTTTCCTCCATTCCAAACCTTGCTAAAACCTCCGAGCATATCTTCTTTGACACATGAATATTCCATCTTGACTTTCTTTGACTTCTACCCCAAGGAAGTGCTTCATTTTTTCCAATCCGACAGCTCAAACTCCAACATCATTGACTCCTTAAACTCATCGCACATAACTCTATCATTCCCATTAAATATTAAATCATCAACATATAAGCTGACAATTAAATATTACCTCCTTTTGTTTTAGTAAACAATGTGTGTTCACTAGAACATCTTTCGAACTCTTCCTTCAGTAAGCCTCAATTCTTCTATACCAAGCTCGTGGTGCCTGCTTGAGCCCGTATAACGCCTTCTTCAGTTTGTAAAATTTTTCTTCTTCTCCGTTCCTTATGAATCCTTCCGGTTGTCTCACGTACACGTCCTCCTTGAGTTTTCCATGTAGAAAAGCACGCTTGACATCTAATTGGTAGATCTCCCCAATTCGATTGAGATGTTATGGCGAGTATGGTTCGAATAGTATCAAGCCTTGCAACTGGAGCAAAAAAATCGGTATAGTCTATACCATAACACTGTGCATAACCTTTTGCTACTAACCTTGCGTGTTTATCAACTTCTCCATCCTCGTTCAACTTGGTTTTATACACCACTTTACAGCAATTGGTGTAAAACCTTCAGGCAATTCAGTTAGCTCCCAAGTATTATTCTTTATAATTGATTCAATCTCAAGCTCCATTGCTTCTCTGCAGACTTTATTTCTAACTGCTTCATCGAACCGAATAGGATCACTTTCTGTCATCATCATCATTGGCATGATTGCAGACAAGTTTTCTTCTACACCTTCTCCTTCTCCTATGACATAGTCAGCCATCCATTATGGTTTTCTCCTCTCACACATTCCTCTTTCTGTAGCTATTCCTATTGCAGCAAGATTCGGCGGTGACAAATATGTCGAACCGCCGCTTGAGTTGTCGCTTGATGCATTAGGACTTGCCCGAGCTATTGTCTCACCTACCTCCTCTCCATTATGCTTCTCTTGTTCGTCTCCATACTCCAGTGTTACTTCCTTTGCTTCTGCATTAGTTTGATCCCAATCCCAACTTTTGCCTTCATCAGATACCACGTCTTTGCTTATCACAATTTTCTTCATCACTGGATCATATAACCTCCATGCTTTTGACTCATCGCTGACTCTTACAAAGACACATTTCTTGCTTTTATCATCCAATTTGCTTCTTTTCTGATCCGGTATGTGCACATATCCTATGCACCCGAAGACATGAAAGTATTCCACCACAGGTTTCGCACCGCTCCAAGCTTCTTCGGGTGTCATTCCCTCTACAGACGCCGTCGAAGATCGATTTTGAATGTGCACCCTCCATATGGTCGCTTCAGACCAAAACACTTTAGGGACTTGTTTCTCACTCAGCATCGATCGGACTGCATTCATGATTGTTCTGTTTTTTCTCTCAGCAACTCTGTTTTGTTGTGGTGTGAATGCTGCTGTCAATTGCCGAGTGATGCCATGGGATCTATAGAATTCTCCAAACTCATTAGAGGTAAATTCTCCATCTCGATTTGTCCTCATGCAAGTTATGAAATCTCATTTTCCTTCTCTACACTTGCTTCAGACTTTTCATGGAGAAAGTAGACCCAGGTTTTCCGAGTAAAATCATCAATGAAGCTTAATATGTACCTCTTGCCACTGTGTGAAATTGGAGAGATAGGTCCACATATATATCTGAATGCACCACCTGAAGATGTCTCGATGCTCGCCATGAAATTTTCTTCGACATTGACTTTCTATGTTGTTTTCCGGTTAAACATATAGTGCAAATCTCCTTGGTGGATTTCAGAGCAGTCAAACCAACAACCATCTTCTTGTGTGCAAGTAATTTTAGTCTTTATTGGTTCAGGTGCCCAAAACGACAGTGCCATAAATGAGTTTCCTTCTCGATCACCTCTTCTGTCTGCAAGCATAGTGAGTTCTTCTTTGGCATGGAAGCTAGAAGAAAGAACATCCTATTTCCACTCATGTTGGTTTGCATGATTGCGCCTCTACTAGGATGAAACACTTTGCGGGTTCTGTAGCGTATTATAATTGCTAAGCCCCTCTCCTACAATTGTCCTAGGCTCAACAAGTTGTTCCTAAGCTCCAGAACATAGTAGACTTCATGTATCACTAGAGTAACACCATCAACTTGTACTTTCACACTTCCTTTTCCCACCACAGAAATTCCCGTGTCGTTTCCAAGCTTCACTGTGCGATTGAACCCTTCTTCCATATCTGAAAACCACTCCTTATCCCCAGTCATGTGGTTGCTGCATCCGGAATCAAGAAACCATACTTCTTCTCTGTTCGCCTTATGCTGCTCCACATATGCCATCAAAAGCAATTCTTCTTCCTATTCTAATTCTGCATAATTTGCTTTCTTCTCCCATTCTGTACACTCGTTCTGAAAGTGTCCCAATTTGTGACAATTGTAGCACTCGACAACAACCTTGTTGAAGGTTCTTCTTTCTCTTCCCCTACCACGGCCTCCTCTGGAATTTCGCGACCTCTTCCTCTACGTGATCTTTCTTCTTGAGACACTTTTAATGCATGCTCTTCTTGTGGATGTCCATTCATTCTCTGCTCATGGACAAGTAAGCTCCCATGTAATTCATCAATACTTATCATCCTTAGGTCATTTGATTCCTCAATCGAGCATACCACGTAGTTAAACTTCATAGTCAAGGACCTGAGTATCTTGCCTACGATCGTGCTCTGTTCCATCACTTCCCCATTGGTCTTCATCTTCTTAACCACCGCCAAGGTTCTTCCTAGAAAGATATCGATCTTCTCTCCTTCTTTCATGGCCAGCAATTCAAACTCCTTTCTGAGTGTCTGTAGCTGCGCCCTCTTCACCTCTATGGAACTTTGGTATTTCTTTGTCATGGACTCCCATATCGCCTTTGAGATCCTCTTGTCAAGAATTATTTCCAGAATATCTCTGTCAATCGCCTGGAATAAGAAGTTCTTGACCTTCAAATCTTATAGATTGGATTCTTCCACAGCCTTTCTCTGTACTTCACTTGATGGTGTTCCGACTGCCATTGTCGGTGCCGGAATTCCATCTTCCACCAGGCTCAACAATTCTCGACTTCTGAAAAAATTCTCCATGGTCATGGTATGGCCGGCAGCACAAACTTCTCAGAATTTGACATCTCTCTTTTGAATCATTTTCTCACATTAGTTTGTTCCTTTTCACAAGCTCTGATACCAAATGTAGAAATCAAAACTTTAGAGACTGAAATGATACTTTATTGAGTCAACAATAGTGACTTTAAATAGCCTACCATGAGAATCTTTCAAATGCTTATAACCGATTTGAATAGTCATCTAACCATAACAAAAACATACCATCTTTGAAGAACGTAATACAGCTCCTAAAAGTATCAATGGTTCATTCCCATGGTATTTCAATTCCTCTAAACCAGTATTAGAACCATATGAATCAAATCACACAGTCAATTATCCACAAAACATCATAATAATAAGCTACATATATACTCTGATTTGTCAGAATTACTATTGTCATCTTCAGAACTGCAAGTTTCAGATAAGTATTTCGAGACAATTGGTATATGAAAAAATGCAAACTTTAGAACCCAACTGTCCTTGTTGACATGGAGATTATATAAACTAGATAAGCGACCTTGATTTTACATGATTTTGATGTTTTTTCAAACCGAACCGGTTATTCCCGTATGAACTAAGCCGTGCCTGATTATTCATACATGAACTACTAACCAATGCCAAAAACACATGAACTACATATATATTTGAATTTATTACACGATTTTTTAAATTATGGTCAATTCCATCAAAACCATAAACGGAGTGAGTTTACCATTAACGGTTGCTGACGTGGATGACAGGTGTTTTTTCGTCAAAGGAAAATGGCCTATTCCCATATGAACTAAGTCGTGCCTGATTATTCATACACGACGGATTGACGAATGCCAAAAAACACATGGACTACCTATATATTTGAATTTACTACATGTCCTTATAAATTATGGTCAATTCCATCAAAATCGTAAACGGAGTGAGTTTACCGTCAACGGACTGAGTTTTCCGTTAACGGTTGTTGACGTGGATGACAGGTGAAACTTGGTTTTGTTATGGCTTTAATTTATAGAATTTTCTTTTTAAAGTTATGGTCAATTCCATCAAAACTATAAATGGAGTGAGTTTACCGTTAACAGACTGAGTTTTCTGTTAACAGTTGCTGACGTGGGTGACAGGTGAATCAATATTGAAGAGATTGAGGATATGAAACAAAAGTGTGATGATCTTGAAAGAGGTTCATTCACCTTAGAAAAAGGTTTACAAGTTTGCGAATCAGAGATGAAAAATCTTACAATGGAGACACAGACTTTGAAAAAGAAATTCAAGATTGCAAGATGGAGTTAAGAGGTTTGAAGAACATGTGATAACCACTTGTCACCCACGTCAGCAACCGTTAACAAAAAACTCAGTCCGTTAACGGTAAACTAACTCTATTTACGGTTTTGATGGAATTGACCATAATTTTAAAAAGAAAATTCTACAAATTAAAGCCATAACAAAACCGAGTTCCACCTGTCACCCACGTCAGCAACCATTAACGGAAAACTCAGTTCGTTAACGGTAAACTCACTCCGTTTATGGTTTTGATGGAATTGACCATAATTTATAAGGTCATGTAGTAAATTCAAATATATAAGGTAGTTCATGTATTTTTTAGCATTGATCAATAGGTCGTGTATGAATAATCAGGCATGGCTTAGTTCATAGGGGAATAGGCCGTTTTAGGAAAACACATGTCATCCACGTCAGCAACCGTTAATGGTAAACTCACTCCGTTTACGGTTTTGATGGAATTGACCATAATTTAAAAAGTCATGTAGTAAATTCAAATATATAGATAGTTCATGTGTTTTTTAGCAATTATCAATAGGTCGTGTATGAATAATCAGACACCTTAGTTCATAGGGGTATAGGCCGTTTTTCCAATCAAGTAACGTCTAGAATTTTCAACCAAAGTTTAATAATTACTATATGGACCAATTAATTAATTCCTGTATCTGATTTCGGTGAAAAATCTTTATTAACATTTAAAATCTTGTGTAGGAACCGTTTCATCGAGTCCATGATTCCCTTGTCCTAGTAGCGTATATATTCGCTTCCCATAAATTGGATCTTTAGATGAGTTAAGCGAAGTGTCTATTTCGGATATGGGCATTATGCGGTTGGGAATCTTCGAAGGGATTAGAGACAAACCTTGTGCGGCGTGTTTTGCCCGAGTGTTTGTTTTCCCCTTCTTGAGATTCTCTGGATTAATCTCTTGATGATTTTAGTTTTCTGTTAATGTTGCTTCGGTGTTTATCGAAGAAGGGATCTTGCAGCAGTGGATGTAATGTCTTGCCGGCGTCTGCTGCTGGGTGAGACAGTGATTATCGGCGGTGAAGTTTCCGATTCACGCATGCCAATCACGTGTCAGAGTTTGCCTTATCGCCTAACACACGTGTTGTCATTAATTGATGCTTATGTTGTAATTTGTGTTGGGTCTGTAAGGTTTTAATGATACTGCTGTATTTTGCCCAATGGATTTAAGTTATAAATGTTTGGCCGGCAAAAAAAAAAACATTTAAAATCTTAATAAAAAAACTGTAACAAATTTTTCCACCCAACGACGAGAACAAGCGCTTTTCTCAACTAGCCGTTTAACGAACGTTATCTCACCAATCTCCAAAGTTCCGATTCGTACATACCAAAAGACAAACATCTAAAATACTCCAATCTTGCCATACTATCTCCTATCATATTCCTTTTTGATCTAGTCTACTCTTCAGGTTTAATGAAATATGTAAAACCTCAATTATCCTTTTACTTTAAATTTTATTTATTAACAAAAATAAAAAAAAGTAACGAATGAGCTCAACATATGCATAATCCTATATCTGCAAAATTTGGGAATTCAGATTCGGATACGGTGACTAAGCTCAACATATGCATAATCCTAATGTACCAACCACTAAATTACATAATCGATTCCCACCCAATGTGCATACCAAATTCGCAAATCTATTGAAATTTCTCAATCCGCAAATCAAATTAGATTGAAATCCTCAAATCCGCAACGAAATATACATCTAATCCTCTAATTAGACCAACATAACCGATGTCGAGCTCTCAGATAGACGAACTCACCTCAAATTTCAAGGTTCAAGCTTCAATGTCGACCTCAGTCGCGACCTCAACAACGAGTTCTATGGCAAAGGAATCGAAAATGCGGTTCATGCAAATCGACGGGATGATCTTCAACCTTCAAGCTTTAACTGGAAATCGCCAATAGAGGTTTGACGGAGGTTCGACGAAACTGGATTGGGATTTGATTTTCGCTTTCGGGTCGACGACGAGATGGGAGAGGATGCGAATTTTACTCTGCTCTGATTGGTCCAATTTTACTCATTTTTCAATTTGTTTTTAGTCCGAAAATGAGTCTTTAAGGGTAAAATGGGTTTTGCCTCTTTCATTAAACCAGAGGAGTGCCTCAGATCAGAGAGCAGTGTGGTGGAGAGTAGCATGGTCAGTTTGGAGTATTTCAAAAAATCATTCTAATTGAATCACATATTTAGCTTCAGAGATAATACTAAGCATGAATCCATTTTTTAGGTTTAATCAGAGAGTCGTAAAGATGAACAAGTAGAAGACAATGAGGGGAGAGTTGAAGGCAAAAATTATAACAAAAGACGAGAAAGAATAAACAAGAATATAGTTGAGGGTAGAATCGAGAGAAATCTTCTCTCTGTTACTTAATTAATCTTTAAAAACACAATGTTGATTAGTTAATTTTGTATCTATCGTATATGGATTGAACGGAACCGACGACGAATGGAGAAACACAATCAACACCTCAGCAAATACTCAACCTCTTCGACAAAATGGTACGCAATCGAATCAGCTCTATCCGTGTGGCAGACAGCCGTTTCGACGATGCCATGGTCATTTGGTTTGAATGTGGGGAATGATCCCTGCCTTGAAGATTTCTTGTGCTTAGAAACTGTTGAATATCATTTTTCTTAATCTACTCTTGATGCACTTGATGTAAAAATGGTTTTTTGATCTGAATACAAATTTTACATTCTCTTCAAAAAAAAATTTGTAATCTTCTGATGATACTCAGTCTAGTTAGTCAAGAAAAAAAAGCTTTTTGTTTTTGTTTTTGGTTGGCAATTGAACATAGCAAAATTAAAAACAGAGATGGAATCCAAAACTCCTGTGAAAAACCAAATATTTGGATTAAAAATGCAGGTGGGTTGGCTACAAATTTTACATACTTGGATTTAGGGTGAGAATCGAAATTAGTGGATTTTTTTCTTTCTTTCTCTAGCTTTCTCCTTGATCTGTATCCTTAGAAACATAACCACAAGCAGCATGGGTGGACTCCAAATTTTAAAACAGAGGAAAATAATAAATTAGTTACCAAATTTAAAATAAAAAACATAGTCCATATAGAATGGATTACCAAAACAAACAAAACGTATTACAGGTGAAATGTAGAAAATTACAATGCGTTTAAAACAAAAGAAAAGATTACAAAACCTATACAACAAATCACAAACGAAGATTTCAAAGCAACTGTGATGACACTTAACTCATTCACGTGTAAATCGCACAATAGTAAGAACAAAATGTCCTGTTTTTCTTTTTGAAAATTACTCTGTATATACATCGTTTTTCATCACACTTTGAGACATAGCAAAATGGCCGAGACACTGTATTGTTGCGAAGAATATGAACCTGCTCCTCTCTAATTCTTATGGTTTGACCAGGTTTCATATACGAGTCTTTTCCAAGCAAACAATCAATATGAAGAGAGGCGCAACAGTAGTCCTTGCAAGAATATATAGAACCCATAATCTATTGAATATTTTTTTTTCCGCATACTTCACACCAGTCTAAATAATCACTTGCCTCCTTTGGTTTCCAAAATGTGAGAAAATGTTTGTCATGCTTATACCTTGCTTTATGTGGTAAGGTAGCACACATGAAACATATAATATAATCGCATTTGATGCAATTTAGTTTGCTACCATAGACTTCTTCGCAGATTTGACAAACTGCTGATTGTTCCTATTCAAGCGTCAAAGCTAGGAAGAGGGGATGCTCATGGCCTTGATATTTAAATGGCTCACAAACTAAGGCACACCGTAAGTCTAGTCTGAAACGCTCAACAAGTTGTTTGGAATACTCATAGACGAAACCACAGCTTCCACGCTTACAAGCGTGACAAATGAAGTAACCTTTGTTATTAAGCCGGCCCTGAAATAATTGGGGACCCAAGCAAATCCAAAAACGGGGGTCTTTGTTTTATAATACAAAAACACAATCAGAAGGAACTGAAGTAGTGAGTGAAAGCGTAACAGAGAAGCAGGAGAAGAAGAAGTTAAAGAGTCGAGCGAGAAAAAAGAGGAGAAGAGAAAAAAGTTTTATTTTAACTCAATTTTTTTCCATCACGTTAAAGAGTCGAGCGAGAAAAAAGAGGTGTCTTGATAAAACATTGTTCTTTTTCCTTTAATAGAATCAATGGGATTAATTAAAATTGAATAGTATTTTGCACGGTGTTTGATTATTTACCTAAATAGCAGGTTTTTTTTGTATATGAAGTGCAATTTTAATAAATAAATATATAAATATATTTCTTTAAAGAAATTGAGGCCATTTTTAAAAGACCCAACGCCCACGTTTCAATTGGCTCTTTCCAGGGCCGACCCTGGTTAGTAGTAACAACTTTTAGCGTGAGTGGATGGGCATGCAACGGATGATGTTTCTTGAAAGGAGAATTCGCACATGTTTCATGTAGGATGAAGTCACATTGATCCACACATGAATAATAGTCACCTTTGTAGATTGGAAGAATGCACGCTTGACATAACTCGCCATCGTCATAAACTTTATTGATCTCGAGTTTAAAATTATGACCATGAGAAAAATGGAGTATGATTCCATCAGTTATCCTCTCGAATGGCTCAACAACTATCTCAGGTTCTTCGGGTACTCCCTCGAATTCTTCCCCATCCCACAAGTCTTCCCGCAACGCACATCTTGAATGTACAAAATAATCATCACATTTGTTGCAAGAGTACGCGCCACAATCGTTGTCAACTTTTTGCCGATAGACTCCGCAAGACAATTCTCCGAATGGAAGAGAATAGGTAAAAGAGATACGGTGCCGGTGACGAGATATTCTTATGACATATGGGAAATACATGCAATCCTTATGGACGAAGACACATCGAACACAGACATATGTGAGAATAAGTGCTTTAATCACACCACAAACATTGCAAAGTAAGGAATTTTGTTTGGGGAAAAAAGTGAGAGAGTGGGGATGTCTTTTCGGGTGGTCTTTGAAAATGGGTATGTGCTTCATCGCACAAAAGGATGCATAGTTAAATTGTAGATAGGACAATGATAAGCCATGCCAAGGATACATTATTCACAAGTGATGCAGATCCAACGGTGGTCGAAATAAGTGGAAGAAGTCTAAAGTTGGAGAGAAAGAAAGGTATAGGAAGGGTGTTTGATCTCAAGTGGAGGCTCCGCACATTATTTGTGAAATATTTGATCACATGTGATACACAAATAATAGTTTTCGGCAGGATCTGTCTTTCGCATGCACCGCACTGGAAATGATAATCAACATCTTTATTGTTGCACCAAAAGAGAGGAGCTACAGGGAGCTTACATAAATTCTTTGCATTACTTCTTACTTCACGGAAGTGAGGGAGAACATTGACCGGGAGAACGTCATTTTCACTATGATAACCATTCTTTTTTCGTATTGCCGCTTCAACTTTGAACCGCAAAGTAAGACAGGGGAAAAAGAGATTAAGGTAGAGAAAGGTCGTTGTCACCACCGGAATCAATAGAGGCTTCATCAGAAGAAGAGGTTGGGTTATGTGTTTGAGATAATGAAGTGTAAATGTGAAATGGTTTTCCACCCTCACGAAATACACCAACGGAAGTCATGGCTGCCATTAAGAAATTCGATTTGGGTAGTTTGTGATATTCATTTTCTCTCTCTTCCATATATAGAACTTCTAAGTAAAATATTTGTAATTTATTAATTATTATAAAATTATTTTTTGGCTGAAGTCTTTTTTATATGTCATGTTTAAATAAGGGAATATTATGAAATCTACCATTTTTTCTAAAAAAAACTTGTCAAATTTTCATTTATTCTTTCACCTTTTTAAATATACCACAACCTCACAAGAAAATACTATTTTACCTTTCTTTACATGTGAAAATGTGCATTATCTTTCCTTTCTCTCTCTTCTTACATTGGTTTACGTGCAAAATAAACCAATGTTTTCTAATAAATTATAATTAATATAAGAGATCTATTTATTTAATTTTTTTACTTTTTAAACGTAAAAAACATCAACAGTAAGAATATTAAATTTTTGATCTTTTAGTAAACGAACAAAACTATAAGTTTATAGCCATAGCACCCATAATCTCATTAGATAAAAAAAATTGACCATGTTAATATGGTCTTTTTTTTTTGTTAAATGTCTCAATTTACATGACTCTCTCACATATATGATCTATTATAGACATCAAAGTCGTTTACAAATAGTCAAGCAAAAAAACGTTGCAGTTTATGCGTCCCCACAACGCCATATTAATTGCAATTTTAAACAAAAGTATAGAGAACTCCCAGTTGAAAACTCTTAGATTCTGAATTATGAATACCGTGCGGAACATAATATATGCGAGATGATCTAAATAATAATATATATATATATAAATATAGATTTTGTTATATATATATATATATATATATATATAGATTTTTGTTACTGTTTGTTTAGTACGGAACGAAAATGTGTGAGACCTTTTTTAGTATTAAATTTTTAATTAAATATTGGAAAGCTAGAACGTCAAAAAAGCACATGGGATTTAACGTACCTTAACGGTAGAGAGGGTTAACACTTAACAACTTCAAACGGCACTATTAGCACTATGCATCATGTTAGTAGATTCAAGACACATTAACAAAACTTATAACTCAGAAAATGTTAATTAAGAATTATAATCATTATGAATTAATTATGGTCATGAATTTGATCTTTAACTATAATTATCTCGTGGTATAAGAATGACATGAGAAACGACATCAGTATTAAGCTGTAACGTTTACAAGGGGTATTTGAGTAAGCATTAATCTAAATTTTTTAATTTGAGTTTTGGCTACACTATAATTTAATATTTCTTCTTGTCAGACTCACAGTCGTCTAATAAGTCACAGAGTCACAGTCGTCTAATAAGCCAACTGAGTTTTAGTGTAAGAAAAAATGGAAGACACGTACTACCAATTAAATGTAAGAATCTAATTTGGGCATTTATGTGGACACAAAAGCCTCAATGGTTCTCTTACATATGTATTATTGCAGAGGAAAAAATGAAATAGTTTACATTTCTAATAATGAATATATATATATATATATATATATATATAAAATACACGTGCCTATATTATATGGCACTTTGTAAAACTAAGATAATTTTTGAATCATATGTATAAAATTGCCAACCTTTTACCAGCATTGTTTACAAATCATGATACCATGATAATTTTTTCTTTTGCCATCTCACAGTAGCAAGAAATTTAATATTGTAACTGCATTTTACATTTATGAGTTTTATCCTGAATAATGAGGTAGTTGCATAGTTGGTGAGCTGAACCTGGACTAAAAATGGGTCTGCACTAATTTTGGAAGCTTCTGACTGAATAATCGTTGATTTTTTAAGTCAATCATCATGAAAATATTTTCTTTTGGTCTACGCACGGAAATTTCCAGCCGCCGCTTTAATTACCCAAAGATATTTCATAACTTGGCTCTCATTATTTTGAATCTCTGGTTACGAAACGTGTCGTCTCTTTCGATTAATTTGTAGAGGAACGGATCGGAAGGGATTGGTTCTTGCTTTTTACAATATATAAGCTTTGTTTTTTTCCCTAAACTCAGACAACGTTGTTTTAAGTTTTGTATACACACCACAAAAACATACACAGACTCAGAACAACGTCGTATTGTTTAACCATTTCCAAGTTAATGTTACAATGTCGTTTTAATCAGCACAGTTAAACGTCTAACTAACACCGTTTAAATCAAAGTAGATTTTTGTTAATGGGTGTATAGTTCAGGATGGTAGTTGAATTTTTTGTCTGTTCGATTTTAAAAATGTATATACTATCATTATTTGGGTATAAAAAACGCTGATTGTTCAGATTCGATTCGGTTTTTGTCGGTTCGGTTTTAAAAATGTAGATTGTTCAGATTGATTTTGGTTGTTTCCCGATCATAGTGGCCGGCTATCAGATTTGCTTGGCTCCATAAGAGGCTTTGCCTTTTATGAATATGTGGTTTCTTGTGACATGCCTCTTTTCTTTTAATTCGACCTATTCTCTGCTTTATTGTTTTTTAGAACTCGAAAAATATGGAATCAAAACAGGACATCCAACGAAGAAGAAATAAGATTTGTATGAGTTTCTAATTCTTTTCCACAGTAATGATGGAGTTTTATATAAATTTCTATTAAGACTTTTAAAGCTTATTCGAGAAATCTCATTTTTTTACGTGCTAAATTTTTTTTGTCGTATATTAGTTTGTATCAAAATACGCTGATTAAAGACCTAAGGGAACGAGGTGATTGAAATAATCTTAAATCTCTTTATTTTGACATGCCAAATTTTTTTTTGGCTTCGATTGGTGTACCACTTGTTGAACAATAAGAATGAAGAGGAAAGTAAACAAAATAAAATTTAAGGAATTGAATTAAAAAAAAATAGGAATGAAGAGGATTAATTGTAGAGGAGAAATTGAATAAATTGTAAACGTAAATGGTACATAAAAAATGAACCAATGTTTTTTTAATCATATTTATAATTATCATTTATAAAAATATTATCTTTATTTTATTTTTAGTATCATTTCATAAATATTTTAAAATATCTATTTTAGAATTAATATAAAATTTTATGGAAAAGACATGATTTTCTCCGAATAAAAGTTAATAAAAACAATGTAACATAGTAACAGTGAACGGCGGCGCCAAAGTCGTTTTCAATATACTTTTTTTTTTTGGCCGTCAAGTGAATTTTATTAATTAATAGAACCACAAAAAGATTAAAAACTGGAAAACCAAACTTTTTATCAACTAAAACTCATTAAAGAGTAATATCACTTTACTCTCGTATAGAACGTAAAAACTTAACCCAAAGCTTGGTGAAAGAAGCAGCTCTATTTCAAAAGTTTGGGAAACATCCTACAAATGATATTCTATCATACAGGATAAATTTCCGATGTGACCTATTAGAATCGGCTAAACTATTTATAAAACCAGTTAAGAAACAAACCCTAAAAGAACCTCAGCCAAGCTTCCTGATTCCTTAGTGTAATCTCAGTCGATAGATTTTTTTTTCGCGAAGAATATTTTATTTTATTGAAACTGATTTTAAAAAAAATATATCATAGAAAAAGTTCGACATATGAAATATAAAGAAAAATTAATGGTATTTTCCGCACAGAAAATTAAGTGAGAACAAACATATGTAATGACACATTAGCAATATCAAAATTATCTTGTTTCGAATATAAAGTAAACAATTAGGTATTTTCGTATCCACAATATATAGCAGTCGGACTTCCAATACCTTTTACGATAACACGACAATAATTCTCTTAATTTAGATAAATTGCCTTCTTTGATTGTTTGTTTAATCTCTTTCTTTTTTGGTGGGACCAAGAGAAATAAAGGATAGAAGGCAACCATGCAAGTCTCAGGTTTCGAATGGTAACAGTGGATTGGACGGTGCAAGATTAAAGAATTGAGCGGGATGGGATGCAACAAGTGCGGCTTGTGCGGAAAAAATGCATAGTGCGGTTAGTGAGGAACAAGCAGTGCAGGACAATGTTTAAATGGTGAAAAAAATAACAAGCAGTGTAGAAAAAATATTTGAATGGTGAAAAAAACAATAATTAGTGCGAGATACATATTTTAAATAAATGTTTTCCATAATAAAATGAAGTACTTATATAAATTAAAAAATCCATAGGTGGTGTTTTTGTATATTATTTACTAACCACAAATATCAAATTTATTATAAGTAAAATTATTAATAATATAAAAATAAATTTGTTGGTAGCTTAAATAAAACATTACATTCAAAAAAAAAATTATATTGGATTTTGCCATAACATATTTGCAATACCGTTCGTTATTTGTATCATATGATCTCCATCTGCTACATATTTACAATTTTGTTCTTTATTAGCATGACTTTGAAATCAAAATTTAAAATAATTTTATGCTTATATTAATTTTAAGTTATCTCGTTTCACTTTTTAAAATATATAACTTTAAAAAAATAATTAAATGTTCACATTTTTAATTACGTATATCTTCCTAATAAAACATGTCAATTTTGAGTAATTGTAATGTGAGTGAGAATTGTGATGCACTTGAATGAATATTTTGTTTATATAGACAAAGATAATAATAATAAATATTTTTGTGTATTTATCATATTAAAAAAAAAACTATTAAATCAATTTTCACCAGTTTTTTTCTCTTCACCACACTTTTTCTTTGGCATGTGAGGTTTCTTTGTTTCTTTCCTTTTTTCTTTGGTCTTGTCCCGCCTTTGTCATTTTTTTTCTTTTTTTCATTTTTCTTTTTCCAAAATTTAAAAACACAAAATTATTGTGAATTGTGACATTTATGTCTCTCGTACCTCAAACCACTTTACACATTCAAAATCTCAGTCCATAGTTTAATTTTTTTTTTTGGGTGGGACCAAGAGAAATAAAAGACAAGAGGGAAACCATGCATGGTATTTTTCAATATCCGAAAAACAGTTGAACGAGCGACTCATGAATGTTGCCGGATTGGACGAGCCAATAAATCGAACACGTTCGGTCCATTTTCTACCTTATCAATAAAACACTAAACGACACATAACTTCATAAAAAATAGAAAAGTAAAAGAAGATAAACATAGAACAAAATAAAATAAAAAAGGAAGACAAGGTTGCCAAGTAACAACCACCTTCACTCTTTCTTCGTAATGAAGAAAGCTGACCTCGCCGGAGTTTCACCTTCACCGGATCGCCACCGGAGGTACACATCAAAACCTTTAGATAGCCGCTGAAGATACCACGTGATTCCAACGACCAAAGATACCACATATATAAGTAAATATTATAAAGAAAAACATTTCATTACTTCCACCCATCGATGGATATGCCAAAATGCAAATGACCAAACTACCCAACAGCTATCCCTATATGTATAAGACACAACCTCTTCCTTCTTATCCACAAACAATAACCAAAACATGGATTCCACAAAAATTTCCTTAGTCCTTTTCCTTTGCCTTTTAGGTCCTTGTAGAGGCGCTGGAACCCCAAGCGGTGGTGGATCGGTCAGTAGCATTGTAACACAAGGTTTCTTTAACAACATTATCAACCAAGCCGGTAATGGCTGCACGGGAAAAAGATTCTACACCCGCAACTCTTTCATTGACGCTGCAAATACTTTCCCCAACTTTGCTAATTCTGTTACTAGACGTGAAATTGCTACCATGTTTGCTCATGTCACTCACGAGACCGGACGTAAGATTTTTTCTTCCTTTTCTCTACGTTTTTAATATATTATTTAAAAAAATTAATATTTTTGTTTGTTCATCTACTCTAGTCATGAGATTCATGACCGATTCTAACTTTTAGTAAACCCCAAATAAATGAGTAAATTATTCTCAAAACCTAAGGGTTGGGATGTTTTATTATTTGAGATTAAGCAATGGTGATTATAATATTATTATAGAACGTTAAGATTAAACCTGTAAAAACTGAACATTTGACTTGATCTCAATTAATTGAGCTGATTATAAATCACTTTTTTTCATGTGACATCTCTATATCGTATAGACTTCTGCTACATAGAAGAAATAAAGAGAAGGTCACGTGGCAACTGCGACGAGAACGTAGAGCAAAGTCCATGTACACCGCCGAGCAAAGGTTACTTCAGTCGTGGTCAGAGTCTCAGTCTCGACCTTCTACGCCAGCCTGAGCTTGTGGGTAGCAACCCAACTGTAGCTTTCAGGAAGGGTTTGTCGTTTTGGATTAATAGCGTAAGGCCGGTACTGAACCAAGGATTTGGAGCCACCATAAAAGCCATCAATGGAATGGAATGTAAAGGTGGGAATTCAGGTGCGGTCAACGCAAGGATTGGGTACTATAGAGACTATTGTAGACAGCTTGGTGTGGATCCTGGTCCTAACCTTAGTTGCTAAAAAAATCTTCAAACGCAAACACGCATACACGGGACGTTGTACGTGATAATGCGGAATAAGAAGTTAGATAACCGGTGAACCATTAATTGAACCGAACCGGCGGACATCAAACCGGACAAGGATTCCAAATCGCAGGTACATGGATTAACGTTCATGTATTCTTTTTATTTTAGTTCTGTTATTGTATCAAGTTGTTAATAAGAGGAGAATTGGTCTTCCTTATGTCTAGTAACCATCTATGATTGTAGGAGCTACGTCTCCACTCTTTGCTTCGTCTTATTTGTCTATTTAAACCAATGAAAAAGCCAATCATACAAAATCAAACGAAAATATTCACAAACTTCGAGATCGATGCTGCAAAATTCATCATTTCGACCAAGACACGTAAAAAGTGTAGAAATCAAAGCTTTAGAGATTGAAAAGGATACTTTATTGAGTCAACAATGGTGGCTTTAAACAGCCTTACAATCGAATTAAAGAGCAACAGAAAATAGCTAGAAAATAAGAACTGATTCAACTAAGTAACCAACATAAAACTTATTCAACTAATGACTAAAGACTCTTATTCAAACACCAACATACCCTCCCTTAAATTAATTCATCTGAATTCAACTTACTTCAGAAATGTTAACCACTCCAAGCAAGGCACGTAGCTTCTCAAACTGTTCCAGCTTCAATGTTTTTGTAAAAATGTCTGCAACTTGATTCTCTATCGAACAATGTTCCAGCTTAACAATTTCACCACTTACTAAATCTATGAGATAATGAAATCTCACCTCAATGTGCTTACTTTTCCCAAGAAACATTGGATGCTTTGACAGTTGAATGGTGGAACTGTTGTCACAATTAATCACAGTTGCAGATTTTTCTTCAAATCCAATCCTTTTTAACACTCTTCTGAGCCAAGCACAATGACAAGCACAAAATGCCGCAGCTATGTATCCGGCTTCGGTAGTGGAAAGTGCAACAACCGACTGTTTTTTTATGCCCAAGAGATCGCCCCCGAAGCCATCAAGAATACAAAACCCGACGTGCTCCTCCGATCATCCAAGTCGCTAGCATAGTCGCCGTCCGTGAATGCCGTAAGTTTCAGACTACTGTTTTCACTTCGCCTGTAAAAGATTCCGAACTCAACCGTACCTTTTAGATATCTTAAGATCCTTTTTGCAGCGAGCCAATGCGACATCCTTGGATTAGCCATGAACCTACTTATCAAGCATACTCCATACATCAAATCAGGCCTGGTCACTGTCAGGTATATGAGGCTTCCAACCAACTATTTGAACATGGTTTCATCAACCTTTTCGCCACTTTCATCCCTCTGTAACTTCGTTCCCGGCACAGTTAGATTTTTCACAGTATTGCTTTCCTCCATTCCAAACCTTGCTAAAACCTCCCGAGCATATCTTCTTTGACACATGAATATTCCATCTTGACTTTCTTTGACTTCTACCCCAAGGAAGTGCTTCATTTTTTCCAAATCCGACAGCTCAAACTCCAACATCATTGACTCCTTAAACTCATCGCACATAACTCTATCATTCCCATTAAATATTAAATCATCAACATATAAGCTGACAATTAAAATATTACCTCCTTTTGTTTTAGTAAACAATGTGTGTTCACTAGAACATCTTTCGAACTCTTCCTTCAGTAAGCCTCAATTCTTCTATACCAAGCTCGTGGTGCCTGCTTGAGCCCGTATAACGCTTTCTTCAGTTTGTAAAATTTTTCTTCTTCTCCGTTCCTTATGAATCCTTCCGGTTGTCTCACGTACACGTCCTCCTTGAGTTTTCCATGTAGAAAAGCACGCTTGACATCTAATTGGTAGATCTCCCAATTCGATTGAGATGTTATGGCGAGTATGGTTCGAATAGTATCAAGCCTTGCAACTGGAGCAAAAAAATCGGTATAGTCTATACCATAACACTGTGCATAACCTTTTGCTACTAACCTTGCGTGTTTATCAACTTCTCCATCCTCGTTCAACTTGGTTTTATACACCACTTTACAGCAATTGGTGTAAAACCTTCAGGCAATTCAGTTAGCTCCCAAGTATTATTCTTTATAATTGATTCAATCTCAAGCTCCATTGCTTCTCTGCAGACTTTATTTCTAACTGCTTCATCGAACCGAATAGGATCACTTTCTGTCATCATCATCATTGGCATGATTGCAGACAAGTTTTCTTCTACACCTTCTCCTTCTCCTATGACATAGTCAGCCATCCATTATGGTTTTCTCCTCTCACACATTCCTCTTTCTGTAGCTATTCCTATTGCAGCAAGATTCGGCGGTGACAAATATGTCGAACCGCCGCTTGAGTTGTCGCTTGATGCATTAGGACTTGCCCGAGCTATTGTCTCACCTACCTCCTCTCCATTATGCTTCTCTTGTTCGTCTCCATACTCCAGTGTTACTTCCTTTGCTTCTGCATTAGTTTGATCCCAATCCCAACTTTTGCCTTCATCAGATACCACGTCTTTGCTTATCACAATTTTCTTCATCACTGGATCATATAACCTCCATGCTTTTGACTCATCGCTGACTCTTACAAAGACACATTTCTTGCTTTTATCATCCAATTTGCTTCTTTTCTGATCCGGTATGTGCACATATCCTATGCACCCGAAGACATGAAAGTATTCCACCACAGGTTTCGCACCGCTCCAAGCTTCTTCGGGTGTCATTCCCTCTACAGACGCCGTCGAAGATCGATTTTGAATGTGCACCCTCCATATGGTCGCTTCAGACCAAAACACTTTAGGGACTTGTTTCTCACTCAGCATCGATCGGACTGCATTCATGATTGTTCTGTTTTTTCTCTCAGCAACTCTGTTTTGTTGTGGTGTGAATGCTGCTGTCAATTGCCGAGTGATGCCATGGGATCTATAGAATTCTCCAAACTCATTAGAGGTAAATTCTCCATCTCGATTTGTCCTCATGCAAGTTATGAAATCTCATTTTCCTTCTCTACACTTGCTTTGAAAATCTTAAAAGTGGCAAACGCTTCAGACTTTTCATGGAGAAAGTAGACCCAGGTTTTCCGAGTAAAATCATCAATGAAGCTTAATATGTACCTCTTGCCACTGTGTGAAATTGGAGAGATAGGTCCACATATATATCTGAATGCACCACCTGAAGATGTCTCGATGCTCGCCATGAAATTTTCTTCGACATTGACTTTCTATGTTGTTTTCCGGTTAAACATATAGTGCAAATCTCCTTGGTGGATTTCAGAGCAGTCAAACCAACAACCATCTTCTTGTGTGCAAGTAATTTCAGTCTTTATTGGTTCAGGTGCCCAAAACGACAGTGCCATAAATGAGTTTCCTTCTCGATCACCTCTTCTGTCTGCAAGCATAGTGAGTTCTTCTTTGGCTTGGAAGCTAGAAGAAAGAACATCCTATTTCCACTCATGTTGGTTTGCATGATTGCGCCTCTACTAGGATGAAACACTTTGCGGGTTCTGTAGCGTATTATAATTGCTAAGCCCCTCTCCTACAATTGTCCTAGGCTCAGCAAGTTGTTCCTAAGCTCCAGAACATAGTAGACTTCATGTATCACTAGAGTAACACCATCAACTTGTACTTTCACACTTCCTTTTCCCACCACAGAAATTCCCGTGTCGTTTCCAAGCTTCACTGTGCGATTGAACCCTTCTTCCATATCTGAAAACCACTCCTTATCCCCAGTCATGTGGTTGCTGCATCCGGAATCAAGAAAACATACTTCTTCTCTGTTCGCCTTATGCTGCTCCACATATGCCATCAAAAGCAATTCTTCTTCCTATTCTAATTCTGCATAATTTGCTTTCTTCTCCCATTCTGTACACTCGTTCTGAAAGTGTCCCAATTTGTGACAATTGTAGCACTCGACAACAACCTTGTTGAAGGTTCTTCTTCCTCTTCCCCTACCACGGCCTCCTCTGAAATTTCGCGACCTCTTCCTCTACGTGATCTTTCTTCTTGAGACACTTTTAATGCATGCTCTTCTTGTGGATGTCCATTCATTCTCTGCTCATGGACAAGTAAGCTCCCATGTAATTCATCAATACTTATCATCCTTAGGTCATTTGATTCCTCAATCGAGCATACCACGTAGTTAAACTTCATAGTCAAGGACCTGAGTATCTTGCCTACGATCGTGCTCTGTTCCATCACTTCCCCATTGGTCTTCATCTTCTTAACCACCGCCAAGGTTCTTCCTAGAAAGATATCGATCTTCTCTCCTTCTTTCATGGCCAGCAATTCAAACTCCTTTCTGAGTGTCTGTAGCTGCGCCCTCTTCACCTCTATGGAACTTTGGTATTTCTTTGTCATGGACTCCCATATCGCCTTTGAGATCCTCTTGTCAAGAATTATTTCCAGAATATCTCTGTCAATCGCCTGGAATAAGAAGCTTGACCTTCAAATCTTATAGATTGGATTCTTCCACAGCCTTTCTCTGTACTTCACTTGATGGTGTTCCGACTGCCATTGTCGGTGCCGGAATTCCATCTTCCACCAGGCTCAACAATTCTCGACTTCTGAAAAAATTCTCCATGGTTATGGTATGGCCGGCTGCACAAACTTCTCAGAATTTGACATCTCTCTTTTGAATCATTTTCTCACATTAGTTTGTTCCTTTTCACAAGCTCTGATACCAAATGTAGAAATCAAAACTTTAGAGACTGAAATGATACTTTATTGAGTCAACAATAGTGACTTTAAATAGCCTTACGTACAATCGAATCAAAGAGCAACAGAAAATAGCTAGAAAATAGGAACTGATTCAACTAAGTAAACAACATAAGCATTTAAATAGCCTACCATGAGAATCTTTCAAATGCTTATAACCGATTTGAATAGTCATCTAACCATAACAAAAACATACCATCTTTGAAGAACGTAATACAGCTCCTAAAAGTATCAATGGTTCATTCCCATGGTATTTCAATTCCTCTAAACCAGTATTAGAACCATATGAATCAAATCACACAGTCAATTATCCACAAAACATCATAATAATAAGCTACATATATACTCTGATTTGTCAGAATTACTATTGTCATCTTCAGAACTGCAAGTTTCAGATAAGTATTTCGAGACAATTGGTATATGAAAAAAATGCAAACTTTAGAACCCAACTGTCCTTGTTGACATGGAGATTATATAAACTAGATAAGCGACCTTGATTTTACATGATTTTGATGTTTTTTCAAACCGAACCGGTTATTCCCGTATGAACTAAGCCGTGCCTGATTATTCATACATGAACTACTAACCAATGCCAAAAACACATGAACTACATATATATTTGAATTTATTACACGATTTTTTAAATTATGGTCAATTCCATCAAAACCATAAACGGAGTGAGTTTACCATTAACGGTTGCTGACGTGGATGACAGGTGTTTTTTCGTCAAAGGAAAATGGCCTATTCCCATATGAACTAAGTCGTGCCTGATTATTCATACACGACGGATTGACGAATGCCAAAAAACACATGGACTACCTATATATTTGAATTTACTACATGTCCTTATAAATTATGGTCAATTCCATCAAAATCGTAAACGGAGTGAGTTTACCGTCAACGGACTGAGTTTTCCGTTAACGGTTGTTGACGTGGATGACAGGTGAAACTTGGTTTTGTTATGGCTTTAATTTATAGAATTTTCTTTTTAAAGTTATGGTCAATTCCATCAAAACTATAAATGGAGTGAGTTTACCGTTAACAGACTGAGTTTTCTGTTAACGGTTGCTGACGTGGGTGACAGGTGAATCAATATTGAAGAGATTGAGGATATGAAACAAAAGTGTGATGATCTTGAAAGAGGTTCATTCACCTTAGAAAAAGGTTTACAAGTTTGCGAATCAGAGATGGAAAATCTTACAATGGAGACACAGACTTTGAAAAGAAATTCAAGATTGCAAGATGGAGTTAAGAGGTTTGAAGAACATGTGATAACCACCTGTCACCCACGTCAGCAACCGTTAACGAAAAACTCAGTCCGTTAACGGTAAACTAACTCTATTTACGGTTTTGATGGAATTGACCATAATTTTAAAAAGAAAATTCTACAAATTAAAGCCATAACAAAACCGAGTTCCACCTGTCACCCACGTCAGCAACCATTAACGGAAAACTCAGTTCGTTAACGGTAAACTCACTCCGTTTATGGTTTTGATGGAATTGACCATAATTTATAAGGTCATGTAGTAAATTCAAATATATAAGGTAGTTCATGTATTTTTTAGCATTGATCAATAGGTCGTGTATGAATAATCAGGCATGGCTTAGTTCATAGGGGAATAGGCCGTTTTAGGAAAACACATGTCATCCACGTCAGCAACCGTTAATGGTAAACTCACTCCGTTTACGGTTTGATGGAATTGACCATAATTTAAAAAGTCATGTAGTAAATTCAAATATATAGATAGTTCATGTGTTTTTAGCAATTATCAATAGGTCGTGTATGAATAATCAGACACCTTAGTTCATAGGGGTATAGGCCGTTTTTCCAATCAAGTAACGTCTAGAATTTTCAACCAAAGTTTAATAATTACTATATGGACCAATTAATTAATTCCTGTATCTGATTTCGGTGAAAAATCTTTATTAACATTTAAAATCTTGTGTAGGAACCGTTTCATCGAGTCCATGATTCCCTTGTCCTAGTAGCGTATATATTCGCTTCCCATAAATTGGATCTTTAGATGAGTTAAGCGAAGTGTCTATTTCGGATATGGGCATTATGCGGTTGGGAATCTTCGAAGGGATTAGAGACAAACCTTGTGCGGCGTGTTTTGCCCGAGTGTTTGTTTTCCCCTTCTTGAGATTCTCTGGATTAATCTCTTGATGATTTTAGTTTTCTGTTAATGTTGCTTCGGTGTTTATCGAAGAAGGGATCTTGCAGCAGTGGATGTAATGTCTTGCCGGCGTCTGCTGCTGGGTGAGACAGTGATTATCGGCGGTGAAGTTTCCGATTCACGCATGCCAATCACGTGTCAGAGTTTGCCTTATCGCCTAACACACGTGTTGTCATTAATTGATGCTTATGTTGTAATTTGTATTGGGTCTGTAAGGTTTTAATGATACTGCTGTATTTTTCCCAATGGATTTAAGTTATAAATGTTTGGCCGGCAAAAAAAAAAACATTTAAAATCTTAATAAAAAAACTGTAACAAATTTTTCCACCCAACGACGAGAACAAGCGCTTTTCTCAACTAGCCGTTTAACGAACGTTATCTCACCAATCTCCAAAGTTCCGATTCGTACATACCAAAAGACAAACATCTAAAATACTCCAATCTTGCCATACTATCTCCTATCATATTCCTTTTTGATCTAGTCTACTCTTCAGGTTTAATGAAATATGTAAAACCTCAATTATCCTTTTACTTTAAATTTTATTTATTAACAAAAATAAAAGAAAATAACGAATGAGAATTGATCAATTTTGCCAATCAGAATTTATCCCCAAACCTCCACCGACGTGAAGCTAAGAACCAGAGAGAGAGATGCGAAGGGGGAAGCATCAATTACCTGTACGGACGAATTGGGTTTCTTAGGAGATTTCCCGAAAACTCTACGAAGCAATCTCATACATTCCTCGCCTCTCTCCTTCTCTACGGACGGTGCTTATGGCGGTGGCAGTGAGCAGCACAGCTCCAGGGTCAAGATCTACCTCAAGCGCATACATGTGTAGTGTTCGAATTCATCTTTCATTTTTCCTTTAAACCCATGTTTCGATTCTTTCTTTCTGATTTATGACTTTTTGTGTCCGATTTTGACTCCGGAATGAAGTGGCGTGGCTGTCTCGCCATAAAAATGACACCTTTGTTGATGATGTTGCAGAGAATCTGCTTGATCGCTTAGGACTCTTTGTATTGATACAAATGATCGCATTAAGAGAAATGGAGAGCTATTAGCAAATGCCATAGGTGTTCCGAGACCGCCAGTAATCGAAAAAGCCAAGACCGAACTCTCTGGTATATAGACGAACACGTTCTGATTTAATGGATTAAAAGCTGTATATTGCAACAAATTATAGGTTACTTGATTCTTATTGACGAAGAAAACTTGATCATCATTCTCTGTTTTCACCATTCTCTGTGTTCCCTGCATTTGATAATCCAAATTCGGTTCTAAACAACTTAATTTGATCAAATTCCATTTTGAAGTTTTAGTAACTTGTTGGTGAGAGTCTTGTTGATGCGGAAAGAGAGGCCAAAGGTGGAAGTGGAGAATCTAATCTTGCAAACAGGAGGAATGAAATCGCTAATCGGGTGTTTACATGGAGTTGCTTCAATGGAGAAGGATAACAAAACCAAGAATTGTTTAGAGAGAGCAGAGCAATCCGATAGAGAGAAAAGGATGAAACTACATGCTCATATTCCTGATTGTTTACCAAAATCTCAAGAAGAATTGGAGGAAGAAGAGAAACCGAGAATGCCACAATATGTGCTAATGTAGTTTTTTTATTACATGTTTTAATCTCTCTATTTGTATAATTACTTAAAACTGGTATTACTATGATGTTTGTGAATTTTAAAATAGTTTTGGTTTTATTTACTTTTAAATTGTTTTGGGTTTACATTTTGACATATAAATAACCTATAAATCTTTTATTAGGGAAATTATATTTCTACACATATAAATATGGTTGTTTATTAAATTTTTACAATAAATAATTACAATTTTTTTTTAATACCCAATTTTTTTTTTTAAAAGATATATCACGTTTCAAACGCAACTAATAAACATTAAATACATGTTATAGATGCATTTGTTATATAACATAAATATATCTGATAATGGTATTTATCATATTATACTTTTCACATAAAACACCTTATATTTTTATGATGACTTTGTTAATACCAACCACCTTATGATGCGAAAGATGCATACAATGTGCTTCTACACATATTAGTGCATGAAAACCTTGAGAATGGACTAGAATTACCAAATGTAATTTGTACAAAAAAAAAAATTAATTTCACCATGGTCAAACTAATTATAAGTTGAAACCCCAAAAGTACAACTGTTTGATTTTGCGTACAACTAAAAAACTAGGGACAACTATGTGAAAATTTTCTGAATTTTTAATTCATATAATTGCCATGTGTCAACTTTGGCGGTTGCATGTGTTAAATGGAACCAATAATAATGGCGCTGACTATGCCTTTTTATTAACACGTGTTTTTTATGTTTTTTTTTCACAAACCCTCCGGTGGCGACGACGACATAAATATTTAGTTGTCCCTAAACATCTCAGTTGTACATAAATACTTAGTTGTCCCTAATAAACACAGCTGTACAAAAATACTTAGCTGTCCATAATAAACCGAGTTGTACATAAATATTTAGTTGTCCCTAATAAACCGGATTGTACTTAACAACCTAATTCCATCATACATCATGTCATTAAACAAAAGTTTCATGAACCACATCCGATCCGAACCACGAGAACTAGAGATTTATGTCACGTTTTTTGTCATTGCGCCACACCTTCTCGAGATACTTGGTAACGTGATGAGAAATGCGTCCATAAGACAAGATTGAGAGGAAGCCGTAAGAGAACCACACCTTCCTTTGCTCCTCGAAAACCAGCCTCATCACCTTGAATTTCTAAATTTTTCAGAAGCTCCTCGAAAATCATCTTGAACAAGAACGAGTGATGCATTGACTCGACAACATTTTTCTTTTCATCGGATCCAACAACGGGGTCTTTTTCTGATGTAAGTGTTAAAGTTATACCGAATTCCATTTGCCACAGTTGGAAGTGAAGAGTACCATGAGTGGTATCACAACTTGGTGCATTCATATAGTGCATGTAAAAAAGACCACAACAATAATCAGCAGAAAGTGTAGTTTTCTGCCACGTGAGTAATATTTTTCCTCCTAAAACCTAAATTTCGGCTCAATTCCCTAAAAAGCAATTGTTTTTTAATTCATATAATTTTCTTTTTATTAACATGTATTTTTTGTGTCTTTTAACACAAACACTTCAAACAATAAAGAGATAGATCTCGAATGGATTTCTGGATATCGATTTAAAAAAAAAATTAGATTTCTAAATTTGGTAATACTTGGTACAACTTTAGGCTTGAACAACTCTTTGTTTGAACTGGATAATATGGATTCCTGATATTCTCATATTTTACACCATTTCTATATAGTGGTAATCATATTTTCATCCCATATTTGCATATCATTTAGGCATTTCTAGGTGCATTTGCATTCTCTTTTGTGTTTTATAGGTTTGGAGATGGTGTTTCCACTTCGAGGCATTTTGGAGAGCAATTGGGATGCGAAATGATGAGGATTCAAGAGGAAACAAGAATGGATAAAATGGATGCAAGAAGGGGAATGCAAAGAAGTGAAGAAAATGAAGAAATGACAGCCCCCATACCGTGGCTCCATCCCGGAGTCATGACCTCGGTATGGGGTATTTTGGAGGTTTTGGAGCAAAATGGCAGAGGCCATACCGTGGCTCCATCCCGGAGTCATGACCTCGGTATGGCCTCATCTCAAGTGCAGTTTTTTTAGATCCGACCCAAGTGTTTCGGGTCGACCCGGTTCCGATTTTATTCACTATAAATATGTATTTTAGACATAATAATACCCTAGTTCTGATTTTACTCTTGCCTCTTTGACCTCAAACTCTTTTCTTATGATATTTTGCTTGGATCTTTGCTACTTTCACCAAATTTAGTGAAGTTTTCTTCATCAATCTTCATTTCTACTTCATTGTGTCTTTATCTATGATTATCTTTATGTTTTGTATGATGATTAGTGAGTAGTTTTTCTATGGGTTTTTGGGCTTAGTAGATTAGGGATGCTTGATGGATGATTAGTGATGTCTAGGCTTAGATTCTTATGATTTCTAAAGTTTAGGGGGTTCTTAATGCTAGTTTTGACATGATCAATCAAAATCTAGAACATGGACATTTCATGCCCGGAAGGTGTTCGATGAAATGTCTAGAAAATCCTAACCTTGCTTTTCATTCTTAACCAATGGGAATTGATGCTTAAGGTGATTAGTGGCTTATTGAACTTATGCTTAATGATTATTGATCATTTGATTGCAATTGAAAAATTAGCCTAATTGAATGGTCAATAAATGGATTAGTGTCATGGAAGTGGATTAGTCTATTTGTGTGATTCATGTCATAGAATTGAGTTTGAATTGTTAGTCCTAGCATCATTAGTTAGTCATTGATCATCCCAAGTCAAATGCTTTGCCCAAAGCCCATGTTTTCCATATTTAATCAAGTTCTTGTTTGTTGACTTCTTATTAACTTTTGCATTTTGATTTTGTTTATGCTCAAATTATTTTGCTTTGGTCTTCATTAGTGTTTGTGTACTTATTTGGTTTGGTTTGCTTTCCATTTGCATAATTTCGTTTGTTTCACTTAGTTTTGGAGTTAGGACTTTTAAAATCAAAAACACAACCTCAAATTGCTTAACTTATTCGAACACTTGGATTCTTAGTGTAGTTATTCCAATCTCCTTGGTTCGACCCTATGCTATGCTACAACAACTAGAGTGTGTTGTTAGCTAGGTCTAGGTACAAATACAATTTGACACACATCAAATTTGGCGCCGTTGCCGGGGAGATTGTGCAATAGCCATTAGGATTTGGTCTTCGATTGAGACTAAGTTTTTGTTTTTCATTTGTTACTAATTTTTTTTTTTTTTTTTTTTTTTTTTTTCACTTGTTTCTCTTTTGTTCCAAAGGTGTATGAACACAAGGAGTAAGGGGCCGACAAATCTTCTACCACTCATTGTTGACATTCGACGTTTGGAGAGAGAAACGGCTAGAGAAGCAAGGCGAGAACGCGAACGCCTAGACCATTTAAGGCGGCTAGATATGGAGCCGAGAAATGATCGAGAAGATGAGGCTCAAGGAGTGGGACTTGAAGACGCGAGAGGAAGGATTCCCGTGCATCCACTTCGAGCTGCAAGGAGAATTGGTGACTTTGATGAACCGACCACTAATGGAGAAAGGATGGGGATTAGAGCTCCACCATGCGGAAACAATAATTGGGAGATCAAGTCAAGCTTGATCAATATGGTGCAAAACAATCGCTTCTTCGGTTTGCCTATGGAGCACCCAATCGAGCATGTGGACAACTTTGAGCGCCTTTGCGCTACGGTTAAGATGAATGGAGTTCCCAAGGATGTCATCAAATTGACTCTTTTCCCATTCTCTTTAGGAGATAAAGCCTCCCAATGGGAAAAGAGTGTTGTCACAACTTCAATCACTACATGGGAAGAATGCAAGAAGCGGTTTCTCTCTAAGTTCTTCTCGAACCAACGGACGGCTAAGATTCGAAATGACATTTCGACTTTCAAGCAAGGGGGAAATGAGTCATTGTATGAGGCTTGGGAGCGTCTAAAGGGATACACAAGGTCTTGCCCTCACCATGGGGTGTCTAAGGAAGCTCTCTTAGGGATATTCCACCGGGGAGTTCATGAGAAGTACTACATCGCATTGAACACCGCGAGTAATGGGGACTTTGCAAGCTTGACTATAAAGCAAGGGGAACAATTGGTAGAGAATCTAGCGCAAAGCGATCAAAGCTATGGACGTGAGTATGATAGAACCTTAAGAGAACCAAAAAATGATGATGTGAGGTTCAAGGAGATGAATGACAAGTTGGACAAGTTCATCATGTCAACACAAAAGGCCATGAACTATGTTGGAGAATATGATGGAAATCAAGATGAAGGTGTAGAGGCTTTCCAAGAAGGACAAGAGGAGGTTAGCTACATGCAAGGAGGGTACAACAACCAACAAAGGGGTTTCAACCCCAACTATAGGAGCCACCCAAATCTCTCCTATAGAAGCACCAATGTCGAGAACCCTCAAGATCAAATATATCCACAACACAAGCCCCAAGGCTTTATCCCACAACAAGGCTTCGTGAGACCCCAATTCATACAATAAGGGAATTTTCATCCAAGAGCTCCTTTTATTCCGAATCAACTCTACCAAGGACAAGGTAGTTCTTCCTCACCACCACCTAAGGATGATGAGACAAAGCTTCTTCTTAAGCAAATCCTAGAAGGACAAGGGAAAGGAGCTATTGAGTTGAGCAAGAGGATGACGGAGATCCACAACAAAGTGGATGGTGCTTACAATGACCTAAACACAAAGATTGAGCACCTCTCTACTCACATGAAAACATTGGACAACCAAATTGCTCAAGTTGCTTCAACTTCAAAGAGACCCGTTGGGACACTACCGGGTAAACCCGAAGCAAACCCAAGGGAGTTTTGTGGGGCTCTAATGCTAAGGAGTGGTAAGGAAGTTGATACAAGGGCACCCCTTCCTAAGAAGAAAAAGGTTGATGGGCTTGAAAAGAACCAAGAAATGGAAGTTGGTATTGAGAAGGAAGATGTAGAAGAGGTAACTCCTAGTGAACCAATTCTCATTGATGAAGAAAAGGAGCCACAAGAGAAGTCTAAGGAGATTTTCAAAGAGAAGACTCCATTTGTGCCTCCACCATATGAACCAAAACTTCCATTTCCGGGAAGATTCAAGAGGAAGATCCTTGACCAGAAACTTGACAAGTTCCAAGAGCTAATGGGACCGATTACGGTAACTATTCCTATCATGGACTTGATGATAGATTGCCCGGTTTATGCCAAACTTTTCAAAGACACGGTTGCTAAGAGAAAGTTGCTTGACTATGCCTTTTTATTAACACGTGTTTTTTATGTTTTTTTTTCACAAACCCTCCGGTGGCGACGACGACATAAATATTTAGTTGTCCCTAAACATCTCAGTTGTACATAAATACTTAGTTGTCCCTAATAAACACAGCTGTACAAAAATACTTAGCTGTCCATAATAAACCGAGTTGTACATAAATATTTAGTTGTCCCTAATAAACCGGATTGTACTTAACAACCTAATTCCATCATACATCATGTCATTAAACAAAAGTTTCATGAACCACATCCGATCCGAACCACGAGAACTAGAGATTTATGTCACGTTTTTTGTCATTGCGCCACACCTTCTCGAGATACTTGGTAACGTGATGAGAAATGCATCCATAAGACAAGATTAAGAGGAAGCCGTAAGAGAACCACACCTTCCTTTGCTCCTCGAAAACCAGCCTCATCACCTTGAATTTCTAAATTTTTCAGAAGCTCCTCGAAAATCATCTTGAACAAGAACGAGTGATGCATTGACTCAACAACATTTTTCTTTTCATCGGATCCAACAACGGGGTCTTTTTCTGATGTAAGTGTTAAAGTTATACCGAATTCCATTTGCCACAGTTGGAAGTGAAGAGTACCATGAGTGGTATCACAACTTGGTGCATTCATATAGTGCATGTAAAAAGACCACAACAATAATCAGCAGAAAGTGTAGTTTTCTGCCACGTGAGTAATATTTTTCCTCCTAAAACCTAAATTTCGGCTCAATTCCCTAAAAAGCAATTGTTTTTTAATTCATATAATTTTCTTTTTATTAACATGTGTTTTGTGTCTTTTAACACAAACACTTCAAACAATAAAGAGATAGATCTCGAATGGATTTCTGGATATCGATTTAAAAAAAAAATTAGATTTCTAAATTTGGTAATACTTGGTACAACTTTAGGCTTGAACAACTCTTTGTTTGAACTGGATAATATGGATTCCTGATATTCTCATATTTTACACCATTTCTATATAGTGGTAATCATATTTTCATCCCATATTTGCATATCATTTAGGCATTTCTAGGTGCATTTGCATTCTCTTTTGTGTTTTATAGGTTTGGAGATGGTGTTTCCACTTCGAGGCATTTTGGAGAGCAATTGGGATGCGAAATGATGAGGATTCAAGAGGAAACAAGAATGGATAAAATGGATGCAAGAAGGGGAATGCAAAGAAGTGAAGAAAATGAAGAAATGACAGCCCCCATACCGTGGCTCCATCCCGGAGTCATGACCTCGGTATGGGGTATTTTGGAGGTTTTGGAGCAAAATGGCAGAGGCCATACCGTGGCTCCATCCCGGAGTCATGACCTCGGTATGGCCTCATCTCAAGTGCAGTTTTTTTAGATCCGACCCAAGTGTTTCGGGTCGACCCGGTTCCGATTTTATTCACTATAAATATGTATTTTAGACATAATAATACCCTAGTTCTGATTTTACTCTTGCCTCTTTGACCTCAAACTCTTTTCTTATGATATTTTGCTTGGATCTTTGCTACTTTCACCAAATTTAGTGAAGTTTTCTTCATCAATCTTCATTTCTACTTCATTATGTCTTTATCTATGATTATCTTTATGTTTTGTATGATGATTAGTGAGTAGTTTTTCTATGGATTTTTGGGCTTAGTAGATTAGGGATGCTTGATGGATGATTAGTGATGTCTAGGCTTAGATTCTTATGATTTCTAAAGTTTAGGGGTTCTTAATGCTAGTTTTGACATGATCAATCAAAATCTAGAACATGGACATTTCATGCCCGGAAGGTGTTCGATGAAATGTCTAGAAAATCCTAACCTTGCTTTTCATTCTTAACCAATGGGAATTGATGCTTAAGGTGATTAGTGGCTTATTGAACTTATGCTTAATGATTATTGATCATTTGATTGCAATTGAAAAATTAGCCTAATTGAATGGTCAATAAATGGATTAGTGTCATGGGAGTGGATTAGTCTATTTGTGTGATTCATGTCATAGAATTGAGTTTGAATTGTTAGTCCTAGCATCATTAGTTAGTCATTGATCATCCCAAGTCAAATGCTTTGCCCAAAGCCCATGTTTTCCATATTTAATCAAGTTCTTGTTTGTTGACTTCTTATTAACTTTTGCATTTTGATTTTGTTTATGCTCAAATTATTTTGCTTTGGTCTTCATTATTGTTTGTGTACTTATTTGGTTTGGTTTGCTTTCCATTTGCATAATTTCGTTTGTTTCACTTAGTTTTGGAGTTAGGACTTTTAAAATCAAAAACACAACCTCGAATTGCTTAACTTATTCGAACACTTGGATTCTTAGTGTAGTTATTCCAATCTCCTTGGTTCGACCCTATGCTATGCTACAACAACTAGAGTGTGTTGTTAGCTAGGTCTAGGTACAAATACAATTTGATACACATCAATTCCGAAATCAATCTTGTTCAAAGCACATAGAGGAGCTAAGACGATGACCATAACAATCAAAATCAAAACTTTACGATGTACCCAAAATCCATTACCTAACCATTGATCCAAAACCCCAATGTGATGAAGTGAACCAGACATAACATCACCCATTATGATCAGATAAACAACAAGAACACCACCATTGTTGACAATGGTACAAATCTCAGACAAAACCCTACCAATTTTCCCCAATGCGAATTGAACAACCTCGCCGTAAGTTCTGGACTTGTAAAGAACTGAAAACCTAATCAAAAGCTCAACACTAATCTCAGATAAAATACCCATCATGATAATCAAAATAAACCCTGGAATCAAGCCGAGAACTTTCATGGTTGTAGGCAATGCCATGATCCCATCACCAATAATCGATGTAGTGAGGTTAAAAACTGCACCGTAGATCCCAGATCCTTGATTCGATTTCCCATGAACAAGTGAATAATCAGCGACATCGAAATCCAAATCATCATCATCTCCTTGTTCATCACCAACACCATTACGAGTATCATCGAAATCATTCACGAAGCAATTTGATTCTTCTGGGTTTTCTTGGGATTCCATTATCCGTCTGTTTCTGTAACTCTACGTAAGATTTTGAGTGATTCAATTATGTGTTTGGATTCAAAGCAAATCTCGCAGTCGAACAAGGAGCGCAGCGAGAAGAATTGTCCCTTTTCTATGAGTTTGGGGAAACAGAGATACTCTTCTTCGTCGTCGAGATCTATGAAGATGGGGATTCAGATTTGATTTTGGTGTGAGAAAAGAGGATTTGAAGCGACGATTTGATTTTGATTTTAGTCTAATTTGAGAATTGTTTATTCCATCTGATTTCGATCCGGATTGGATCCGATTGGGTCAAATATCGGATGGATATTAACTGGTTGGATCTGTAATTTCGTTAGTTTTGCCTGGTTTTACTGTAATCTCTTCTTTTGTATTTAAAAATAAATGAAAAAGAAATTCCAGTGTTTGAAAATTTCTTTGAGTGAAGAAGAGTATTTCAGCCATTGATTACATACCAAACCACTTTCCATGCCTATACATTTTTTTTCAGATATTTATAAAAAAAAGCACTCCCTAAAATATTAATAGAATTGAATATGTTTATCTGATTATTCAGACCGAACACCTGACCAATCATATTATGTTTAAATTTTTTAAAATTAAAAATTAAAAAGGATGTAAAGAAAATAAAAAACAGGATGAATCCATTCTCAACTTGCTTGCTTTGTTGCAGGAGATTTGATTATTCTTAATGGTAAGGCGAGCGCTGAGAAAGATAATGTAGGACAAGGGGAAATTTGTAAAAATCTCTCGTTGCTCATATTTTGTGATTTATCTATATAATTTCTAATTTATTTTCATCCCACTTTTTTTGTGGTCAGTTACATTATCATCCAAATACTTTAAAAATTACTTTAAAATATATATAATAAGAAATATATGACTAAAAACGCTGTGATTTTTTGGTGAGGGATTACGTTCAACTTTTAAAATTTGATTAAAAAATAATGTAAAAGTGGTTTAAAAATTGGGTGTATATTAAAAATGGATGTTTTAATTGGATCTTAAATAGTCAATTAAGAAACTAACATTAATCAACAATTTATAAACAATGGAACTGACGTTTATGCCCTTACAACTATGAGAGAGAAAGAATTTTACAGCGTGATTTACTAAGAACAACACCTACAAACAAATATAATTAGGCAAACCCATATTATATCAAATGTATAAATAAAAGCGTGGCTCCTTCTTTACTCATATTATATTGTTCCCATAAAGTTCTGTTTTATGTTCTTTTCTCATATTATATTGCATTATAGACATTCAAAAAGATCTCTCACTAAAATGTTCTCTCTAAAAACAGAGAAGCTCTCGTTTATCTTATGATCTGATCTCATTGAAGGCCGACGGGTGTGGGCTCCCAAAGCCACGACGTTGGTCCGGATTGTGTATGTTTTCTTTGCGATCTGATATGTATATCGGTTTAGATCTAAGTTTTGATGTATAGTTCCGATTTCGATCGGATGTCTTTCCGTTTATCGACAATAAAAACCGGTTGTGGAGGAACCGATTGAAGAAGCTCCGGTGATGTAGGGTGGAGGTAACAAAGTTGTTCTTAGTAGTCAGCTATCTTGGTAATTGTTGACAAAGTGTAGTCAACTACTTACTAGACGGCTGTTTCAAATCTGTGAAGTAGGCGACTATAAGAAATGGTTTATAGTTGACTATAAGAAATGCTTGAATTAGAGTAGCTAGCTATATATGAAGGTAGAGGCATATATATATGTGTTGTATCTGACTATTTTATATGATATGTATATTTTGGAGAGGAAAAAAAATGATATATGTTTGAGATTGTGAAAATAGTTGGCTACCAAAATAGGTGTCTATTATGGTGTCATTCGTAGCTAACTACTTTGTTAAAGTGTCAAATGAGTTATCTACTTTGGACCAAAGTAGTCGTCTATTTGTTTGTAGCTAAATCGACGACATAATCACTACTTTGGATTAAAGTAGTCATCCATTTGTGGCTAAAAATCGTCGTCAATAAAAAATGAATAGTCAACTATTAACAATGCATATTGATTAGTTCATCTTACAAACTCTATAGACAGATATCAACGTGAAACAA
This sequence comes from Pseudoturritis turrita, assembly GCA_900406555.1. Classification (NCBI taxonomy): domain Eukaryota; kingdom Viridiplantae; phylum Streptophyta; class Magnoliopsida; order Brassicales; family Brassicaceae; genus Pseudoturritis; species Pseudoturritis turrita. The sequence goes on along the minus strand of OVBL01000286.1, from coordinate 708,081 downwards.
TAAATAAATTCCTAAAATCAGAGATAGTCGTCTATATTGTGAGTATACAAAAAAGTAAATTGAAAAGACAACTATTTCAGAAACATAACCGTCTACTTATATCCGACCACTTATCTTTAATATCCAACTATTTATCAATTATTTCCATACTTATAGAGACTTAGGACCAAAATAGTCACCTATTTAAAACCAAAATAGTCGCCGGAGAATATGTCGCTATGACGCTTCTGTAAGTTCTTTTCGTAAGGTTTCCGGTGAAGGGCGAGTCTAGATCCGGTGTGCTTTGGGTGGTGGAGAATAAGTGACACCGTGAACCATCTATGGCCGACGGTGCTCTCTCTAGCTAACGTCTCTTTTCTAGTGTGTGGGCTTTTTGAGCTCCTAGTTATAAATCTGGGTTTGATGTTCTTCGATTCATCGCCGGTGGTGTGGGGCTCGGTCGTTACAGAGTCGTGTGGCTTGGAGCTAGGGACGGAAAGGAGAGAGACACAGACAGAACATGCTGTTCTCGAACGGCGGAGCCACCGCTGGTCACGCTTTTTTCCATTGAAATACGTGGGGGGTCATTTCAGCCTATTCCAGCAATGTGGACATTGTAATTAGGTAGGAGTAAAATAAAAACACAGATAATAGAATGCATATTGATGAACCGTAGAAAATCCGTGAAAATTCGACGGAACCCGCTCTGGATTGTAGGTGGCTTCGTCGGGGAGTAGTAGCCGTAGTCTCTGAGATAGCGAAGAGTAGAGATATAGGGTTATGAAGAGTTTTCTTGATAGGGGTTTTGATTCGGATTTTCTTGAATCAGTGGGAGTTTTCGATTAGGGCGATTGAGTCGAGAAAGGTAACTAATCTCTTTCTCTTTTATTTTGAATTTAAAATTTAAATAAAAATCTGAGAAATTGTGTCCCCCCAGAAGCATGTATTTGTCAGTGTATGTTTTCTATGTTATATAATATAAACAAATGGTTCGGTTGATAGAAGTAAAGAAGGCTAAATCGGTAAAATTGGCTAGTTTTTAGAGAATATTATACTAATATGTTATGGGTTTTGTTTTCTCCTCAAAACTTGTTATCCTTGCCAATTTTTCTTTTCTAAACGTAAATTTTACCAATCAACCCTCTCTTTTTTGGTGCAAACCAATCAAACCTATAATCTATTACGAGTTTATAACATTTGTATATTTTTAATCAATTTTATACATAAAAATATTAAAATTAATGGCATTAACATATGGTTGATCAAAAGTATTTAACTTTATTACATTTATGCACAATATATATCATTTTGTACGGTTATAGATATTAGAAATCATATGCTTTGTTATACACGTTTAAATATTAAAAAATTGTATATGTTAAAATCGATTCGTCAACCTATTTAATAATTTAATTCCACGCTTGGCGTGGGTCAAATCTAGTAATGTTTTAACGATGAATCATTTACCGATGTCAATTTAAATTTACTTTATAAAAATTATATTAATATTCATTTGGATACCATATGTGAAATATGATTGATCATACAATTATTTTCCTTAATATCGCTTAATTATATCAATATTACTTTAATTAAAATTGAGGTTTTGTTATAAACGTACAACTTTACAAAATACAAATATAATATTTTTACAATTTTTATAGAAAACACGATAGGTTTATCTGTTGGACCTTATAAAACTATCAACTATATGTACAAGTTGTCAATATTGACGAAAGCCAAACAATTCAAATACAATAAATTGAAAACAAAAAAAGTTGTTTGAATTTCAAAAAATTATCCGTTTTCGTATTTTACTATTTTTTTGATTTTTGATTTTAAAAATATTTTTACATACTAACGCATTATTTTTTAGTTTTGATGAATTCAAATAAGTTTGAGATAACTCATAATCTCAAACGTATTCGATTTATACAAAAAATGCTTACATTCAAACAAAGTGTCATACTAATTAAATGTTATAAGATCAAATATATTTAATATTTATTTATATGGGAGATGTATCACATAATCTTGTTATTTTTTAATTTTTTTAATTTATTTTAAAATAATTCATAATTTTTTATTTTTAAATATTTTAATTTCGCGTTCGACTAGATCAAAATCTAGTGTAGATATTATTATGTAGATAATCCAGCCACCGCATGATGTCTATAGAAAAGTCATAAAGACTCGTGAAATGTCTTTTTTTGTCTTTTTAGGCAGTTGACTACTACTTGACTTAGATTTTGGAAAAGTCTGGCATTTTATTATCCCTATTTTGCTTCAAGTTGCATTATCAGCACAAGCTAAAGGCATTTTGCAATTGCTTCGTCTCTGTATTCACTTTCCTGCAAAATATGAGAAACACCACAAACTTTTCCCCAACAAAAATGAGAAGCATGAGACTGTTTCTTTTGCTTTCGTTCGTTGCTCTCTTGTTGTTACTTGAAGCACATTGTTTTACAGATGATGAGACCGATAGGCAAGCGTTGTTGGATTTCAAGTCTCAGGTTTCTATTGACAAAAGAGCTGTCTTGTCCTCATGGAATGACTCATTCCCACTCTGCAATTGGAAGGGGGTCACATGTGGCCGTAAAGACAAAAGAGTTACTGATCTGGAACTCGGAAGATTGCAATTAGGCGGAGTAATATCAGCATCTATTGGTAATCTATCGTTTCTTGTATCACTTGATCTCTATGAAAACTTTTTTGGTGGTAGTATACCTCAAGAGGTGGGAAACTTGTTTAGACTTGAATACTTGGATATGGGGTCAAATTTTCTGAGGGGACCGATTCCAATGGGTCTATACAACTGCTCTAGATTGTTGAACCTTCGTTTAGATTCAAATCATCTTGGAGGAGGTGTTCCTTCAGAGCTAGGGTCATTGACGAAGCTTGTTCAGTTAAATCTTTATGGAAACAATCTGAAAGGAAAGCTCCCTGCATCACTAGGAAACTTGACATCACTACAACAAGTTGCATTTTCACATAACAATCTGGAAGGAGAAATTCCGAGTGATGTAGCTAAATTGACTCAAATAAGAAGCCTTCAGTTAGTAGCGAACAGTTTCTCAGGTGTTTTTCCTCCCGCTATCTACAATTTGTCCTCACTCAAGCTTTTAGGTATCGCTTATAATCATTTCTCGGGTCGCCTGAGACCTGATTTTGGTATTCTGCTACCAAACCTTGTATCGTTTAATATGGGAGGGAATTATCTCACAGGATCCATTCCAACAACACTTTCCAATATCTCGACTCTTGAAAGATTGGGAATGAATGAGAACAATCTGACGGGAAGCATTCCTAGCTTCGGAAAAGTAGCAAATTTACAAATGTTATTTCTTCATACCAATTCTTTAGGAAGTGGTTCTTCCGGAGATCTTGAATTCCTCACTTCTTTGACAAACTGCACCCAACTAGAGACCTTAGGTGTAGGTCGGAATAGGCTTGGGGGTGACTTGCCTATTTCCATTGCCAATCTATCCGCAAAACTCACAACTCTAGACCTTGGAGGAGCCTTCATTTCCGGAAGAATTCCTCATGGCATTGGGAATCTCGTAAACCTACAAAAACTTGTATTGGATCAAAATATCTTGATTGGACCACTCCCAACCTCTCTTGGGAAGCTTTTAAATTTGAGGTATTTAAGTCTATTCTCAAATGGATTATCAGGAGAGATACCAGCTTTTATAGGCAACATCACTATGTTAGAAACACTCGATTTGTCCAACAATGGTTTTCAAGGTATTGTTCCTCCAAGTCTCGGGAACTGCAGTCACCTACTAGAATTGTGGATTGGGGATAATAAGCTGAATGAGACTATACCTCTGGAAATTATGAAAATTCAGCGTCTTCTTCGCCTAGACATGTCAGGAAATTCCTTGATCGGCTCTCTCCCCGAAGACATTGGACAGCTACAAAATCTTGCTACACTATCACTTGGGAATAATCAATTATCAGGGAAACTTCCACAAACTTTGGGAAACTGTCTCACAATGGAAAATCTTTATCTGCAAGGAAATTCGTTTGATGGAGACATTCCAGATATAAAAGGGTTGGTGGGTGTTAAAAAAGTTGATTTCTCAAACAATAATCTCTCTGGAAGTATACCTGAATATCTTGCAAACTTTTCCAAGTTGGAGTATCTCAATCTATCTTTCAACAATTTTGAGGGAAATGTGCCAATGGAAGGTATATTTCAGAATACTACTACAGTTTCCATATTTGGAAACAATGATCTATGTGGAGGCATCAGGGGATTCCAACTGAAGACATGCCTCCCGCAAGCACCACCAGGGGAGACCAAGCATTCCTCTCGTTTAAAGAAAGTTGTGATCGGAGTTAGCCTAGGCATAACTTTGCTTTTGCTGATGTTCATAGCTTCGGTTTCTTTGATTTGGTTCAGAAAAAGAAAGAAGAACAAGCAGACCAATAATCCAACTCCTTCTACTTTGGAAGTCTTCCATGAGAAGATAAGTTATGGAGATCTCCGTAATGCGACAAATGGCTTCTCTTCGAGCAATATGGTCGGGTCAGGCAGTTTTGGTATTGTATTTAAGGCATTTCTCCCGACGGATGAAAAGGTTGTTGCAGTGAAAGTTCTGAACCTGCAGAGACGTGGAGCGATGAAGAGCTTTATGGCCGAGTGTGAATCCTTGAAGGACATAAGGCATCGTAATCTGGTGAAACTATTGACAGCTTGCGCTAGTATTGATTTCCAAGGAAACGAATTCAGAGCTCTCATATATGAGTTCATGCCGAATGGAAGCTTGGATAAGTGGCTGCACCCAGAGGAAGTGGAAGAGATTCGTAGGCCCTCAAGAACCTTGACACTTGTTGAAAGGCTTAACATTGCCATAGACGTGGCTTCTGTTTTGGAGTATCTTCATGTTCATTGTCATGAGCCTATAGCTCATTGTGATCTTAAGCCAAGCAACGTCCTTTTAGACGATGATCTAACCGCCCATGTTAGTGACTTTGGCCTGGCTCGTCTTCTCTTCAAATTCGACGAGGAGTCCTTCTTCAACCAACTAAGCTCGGCCGGCGTTAGAGGAACCATCGGCTATGCCGCACCAGGTATACTATCACACATTTGAAGCGTTCTATGAAGAAAATTAGTATATCCATTCTTTTATCATCATAGTCTTGTTAACGTTGTTTCTGTGAATTATGGTGCAGAATATGGAATGGGAGGACAACCATCAATAAATGGTGATGTGTATAGCTTTGGGGTTCTCCTTTTGGAAATGTTCACTGGAAAAAGACCAACCAACGAGTTATTTGGGGGAAACTTTACCCTTAACAGCTACACCAAGTCGGCGTTGCCGGAAAGAGTATTGGACATTGCAGACAAATCGATTCTTCACATTGGTCTCAGAGTCGGTTTCCGTACTGCTGACTGCTTGACATTGGTTTATGAGGTGGGCCTTAGGTGTTGTGAAGAATCTCCGGCAAACCGGTTGGCAACGAGTGAAGTCGTGAAGGAGTTGATCTCAATCAGAGAGAGGTTCTTTAAAGCCAGTAGAACAAGTCGACGTTGAAGTGTTTATGGTTTTGTCTACAAATTTTGCAACCCACTAAAAAGGCTTAATCCGAGGCTTATAATATCTTGCTTCATAAATTGTGATTCTTACTCTAATAAAACATACGAAGAAGGATTGCAGAATATTGCTAATGAATGTTTCAATGTATGAATGTTGTGTTACCAGCTTTATAATAGCTAATCCTCAACCTTGTTTAATTTTATTTATGAGGCTGATGCATATTAAACATGAATTACAAACTTACAGGTTTTCAAAGGCAAGCGTGTTGGTGATTGCATTGGTTAATAAAGCAAATGTAACTCAATTCTAGTTGTTCTTCAAAATGACTGTCTTTATAGATACAATAACTGTTGAAACTAATCGACTTTGATGTTTGGTATAACAATGATCAGCTCCTTCCAGAATCTCCAGCTTGTGGTTTGGTATGATCTTTGCAAACTTCTTCGCATCTTCCATGGGTATTACCTCGTCCTCCGATCCATGAGCCCGTCAAGACCCTGTAATTACAAGCAAACATGGTCTGTTTATATCCCAGCGTCATCCAATATGAATTAGAGAATGCTGCAAGTCTCACCTGCATTCTTTGTCAATCTTGAGGCAAGCTCCATGCATATCAGTGATTAACCTTTCTGTCAAGCTCTCCTCGGATTTTCCTGTAAAATATAAACACATTGATAGAAACATGAGAGTTCTGATCTGAGACAGTGCATGAAAACCGAAGAGCGATAACAATACCATCTTCAACATCATGGATCCTTGTTGCCTAATTCTTTCCAAAAAATCTTCCCCAAGACGCTCTCCTAGGCCTTTTTCAGATCAAAACATCCGGAGAGATTGATTACATTGCGGATATCGTGATACTTGGAGGCATAGAGGAGGACCACATCACCTCCCTTAGTGTGCCCAAGATTTATACAAGTATTGGATAACAGAATGTAGATCATCAGCTTCATGGTTATAGTTACCATAATAGAAACTGCCTTCACTCTCTCTGCAACAATGAAAGCAGCACAACCCCAAAATCAAAACAAAATCCATATTCTTACGTTCACCTATGCAAATCAATGATAATAATGCAAGAAAGAGAAATCAAAACGGAAAGCGCTAATCCCTTCTTTCTTTATAGCAACAGCCACATTTTTCATAATTTCCAAGTTCTGAATACATCAATTCATAGGCCAAAGACAAAGTTAATTCATGCATAACTTTGTTTGATCTAACCTTGTTTGATCGAAAGCCATGGCACAATTTCTGTTGAACCAAATTCATGAAGCAGACCCACAAGCTTCTCGTTGTGGCTGTTCGGAATCACAATACCACTGCTGCCTATATAAGATACAATTTGTTCAAGTGATTGTTTTCTTTTCTTGATCAGCAGTTTGGATATCTTAACATTGGTTTGTTGCAATCTTGGATCTCATTTCTAGCATTGTACCGTGAAGGTTAATCTTTATGCCTTGGAGATTCATTAGTAGCATTTTAACATATTTGTAACATGACAACGCATAGATGCCAACAAGATATATGTTTGGTGAAGGCGGTGGTGCCTCTGCGGTTGAGGTGGCTAAGCCTGCTAGAGGCATGAAAATAAATAGATGAAATGTGTAGGAAGAAAGGGGTGAAAACAGAGTTGGTTGGTATTTGGATTTGCAGAGAAGATCGGCAATGTGTGGGCAAAGGTTGCAGAGGAGACGAGTCAATACGATAGAGAGAGCTCTTAACAAAGAGACAAGCCTTGTACTTTTTTTTTTTTTTTTTTACTTCTTTCTTTTTTGTACTTTGGTATCAAAAACAAAGATAGTTTATATTCTTTACTGGCTCTGTTTTAATGGTGTAAATTAATATGAATTGTGTTTCAAAAGTCGAGCAACAAACAAAGCAAAAGGAGTAACAAAATAATGGTTACAACAAATTCAATTGTATAAAGTATCAAGAAAGTGTATGGTATGTTTAATAATCTCAAGCTCGAACGCGCGACATTGCAGAGGTGTCGATTGCAAAGACAGTTGCGTTTGAGGCGGTTTGGTTGAAGAAAGCGAATAGACCCAACCCAATGGCTTCTTGTTCCTCAAGAAACAAATCTTCAGTAGCACGAAATGCACCGTGGATGGCCACAGCCATAGTCCCAAGGGCCAGAGTCGACATCGAGCGATCCAACGCTGGTCATGAACATAGAGAGCTTAGCAACGGTGAATCACCGCCGGAAATATGATCAAGAGTTGAAGTCGGGAGATTGAAGCAGATCTAGTTGTCTGTGACAAAGTCAAAATGAGAGATCAAAAACTAAAAGTGAATGGGCTTCACGTTCGCTGGCTTTACTTCAAAAAGTGTCGGCTAAGCATGTGCTTTTACTTCTTTCTTTCTTGCTTTGTATAATAAACAAAATTATTGCTCACTTTGTGTATAGTTAGATACATATATATATGCCTTTGTGTGTGTATTACATCATTTGCCACAAACGTGAGAAATCTGAAAAGTTTTATTTTTGAAAATTGTAATTAAAACTGAGCTTAGTTTTTCTTCATCAACCATAAATCTCCACTCACTCATTATTTTTAAATTAAACAATTTTCATACACCACAAGTTACGTAAATCGGTATCCTATTCGGTTGCTAAACACAGAAAAATCGTCACAAAAAACTAAGTATATAGAAAACGATTATCGACAATTTTATTGAATTCTGAAAAAAACAGAATATGAATTCTACAATCTGCAGAACTTAAACTAAACAATATATTCGATTTCATAAACTACTAGATTCAGTTTCCTCGTTTCGAATATTCAGTTTCCTTAATTTTCGGAATTCTGCACTAATTTAGAATTATTTTTCTAAACTTTATAGAACATAGAGCAAATAGAAGAATACATATTCCGCCATTAGTAGAACTAACTTTCGTAGACGACATATTCTAAATTTTGTTAACAAATGTTAGACACTCTATTCTAACTTTTGTAGAATATAGAGTGAAGTGCAGACGATATATTCTAAAATTGTCTTCTAAACTTCGTAGAACGTAAATGAATTCTACACTTTGTAGAACATATACAGTGCGTAAACTACATAATCTAAACGTTCTAGAACATGTATAAAACGCAGAAGGTGTATTCTAAACAAACCAGAACAAATTTTATCAATCCAAAATTTAATCTATCGATTACCAAACAACAATCACACCTTTGACAAAAAATCTTATTCCTTTGTTTTTCACGTGTTTGACAAATTTTTTTTTTTTATTGATTATATATATTATAAAAAGTAGTTTAGGTATAAATGACAATTTTAAAATAAAAGTATATATGGACAAAGAAAAAAAAACATCCTTTATTTTATTGATGAAATAGTTGGAACAAATGTCACCGGTGTGAAGAAAAATGCCAGAAAACACTAGAATAAAAAAGTAACACAAATATAAAAATTTAAGTTTTATGCAATATATAAATATTGTTTACATTATATATTAGTGACTTTCGTATTCCAAGATCAACTAATGGTCTTGATGAATATGTGCCAACGCAAAATTATGTGACTGACACACACAAACTGAAGTAGATGAATCTGATGACCACGAATCAAATTTCCGTGAACCTCCAAGAACTAAAACTCCTACCGACACAGATAAAATGCATCAAAACGTTGAAGTTAGGCGCAGACGTAAAGGTCCAGAGAGCAATGAAAAATCTGAGATTGCGATGGCATATGATAGACAATCAGAGACTGTTAGATTTGCAGGAAGAACCATGGGTTCAGACAGAGAGAAAGTTGTAGGTCGTGTACACCAACTCTCTAATATTGAATACTAGGTGTTAATCCGTGCATACGCACGGGATGTTTCATAAAAGTATTTCTAAAGTATTTTTATACATGTTATTTGTGTTTGGTTTAATTTTTTGATATATTCAATTATTTTCATAGCAGAATTAAGATGGAACAAAATGACAAAAGTAATGGTCAACGAAAAGCCAAAAATCACTTAAAATAGTCGTAACTCATGAAAGTCACTTTTCAACATATTTGTACTATCATATCAATGATACTATTATTGTGAAAAATCATTTGATGCTTGAAAAGAACAATTTAACAAAACATAACGCACATAAATAAAAAAATCAAAGTCTCCAGTGAAAAAGCAAAGATGATCCAAAATTCTCACATGTCTCTTGTACCCCTCGCGAGCCAACTATTTTTTGACTCTTTCATACTACTACGATTGTTTTTTAATCTCTTGCAACGATATATTAATTTCAGTATATAATTTTAAAAGAGAATAACCAATGAAAGAATGAACTCTTATTCAGTTTCTGGCCAGTTGATGATCCCCATGTCTTTTTGTCCAAGTTTATTGGAGACCGTTGTGTACATCACAACGTAAGGCACCAACGGATATTTTGCTCAATGGCTTGTGTTTTAAAACCACAACCCAGTATAGCTAAAAATTCTCTAGAGCATACAAAGAAAAACCGAGGACCAAGCTTTTGTAAGATCCAATAAAAAAATATTCACATTTTAATCTAACTGTAAAGTCTCTTCCTTTCAACATCCAGTGTACATTCTTCTATCAATATTTCTGGACAAACTAATATGTATTGTATCTTAGTATAAGCATACTTATTAATCCTATCAATTATCAGCATCAATTAGGAAATAGTTTCATCAGTCGATAATATTTTTTTTCCAAAAGGACAGTGCTAGAAAATTAAAAGGTAGAAGATCAAAGCACATTATACGAATTCCCTTGATAAAATTAAAAGCTTTGCTTCCTCTATTAAATATTTGTGAACAGATGAAGTTGAATGCAAAGCAATTAAGATGTCAAACTGAAGATAGATAAACATACTTTGGTGTAAGAGAGAAATGTATCTTCTCCCAAGAGTAAAACAAATTTGAGATGAATAACATCCGCAACAAATCAAGTGATGGAGATGATAAAGAGATGGTAAATCATGAAAAAGCATCATCTAACCTCCTCAACTTCTCTTCTTAGCTGGCCTTGTCAATTGAGAATAAAGATTTTGCTCTATTGCAAGCTTTCTCACTGTTTTATGGGGTTTAATAACTGCCCTTTCATATATAACTTGTAAAGCAAAAGAGAGAATTATAAGAAAATCGATGCGAAGATTATATAAAAAATTCTAGATAAACATGTTTAAACATTCTATAAATCATGCACACTAAGATTCTGTTAAACAAAGCAAGTGCCATCTTATCAAAGAGCAAAATAAATGTAAATATTGAAGGCGTCATTATATACTTCTATTTGAAGTAAGGAATTATGACTGATGAACAATAAGATTAAACTTACTTTTAGTATGCTTTATATTCTCTTGTACAATAGAGAACTCAAGGTCGTCTTTGGATTGCAAAAGTTTTGTAAAAAATATCAGTACGCATACCAAAGATTCTAAACATCAACCGTAAGTAATCATAGCACACACAAAAAAAATTGACCTGGTTAGAAAGTCAAGCTCTATCTCCAAAGGTCTTATTGCAACTAAAGCCTCCCTCGTTGCAGACACCTTGATGTTTTCGATCAAAGAGACCTCACAATAGTTAAAACTGAAATCAAAAGAGTGGAATTTTATTACATGAATTTTTTTGGCTTAGGGAAATGGAGAGATGAGGAGGAAAAAAAAAACCTTAATTGAGACATTTTCTTTTCTCTCTCTCTGCGTGTTTCGACATGTCAGAAGTTTTTTACAATTTATTTTAGAGAATCAGGATGTAAGCCGCGCATCACAGAACACGCTTTCTTCGTTACACATCAAATAGATCTTCTGGAGTAAATGCCTCATCGTCGAACACGGCTCGAGTAGTCCAAAATTCGATGACGGTGAGGCAGTAGATTCCATGGAGAAGGAAGAATATTCTGAGACTAAAGATTCATCCGATAAGAAACTAAAATGGCCACATCTAGTGTGGACACCGCAAACAATTATGCAGTTGATGAACGTCCAAAGACTTACCCGCGAGAACGTCGCTTCTCACCTGCAGAGGCTATACCTTAAACGGATTTAGTGAGGGGAGTTTGAAAGACTCAGTGTAAAAAAAAAAAAAAAAAGATTAACCAGCGCTTTGTGAATCATAGGTGTTAGATATTCATTTCATTTTGACATAATCAATACTAAGAAAATAAAGAGAGGAGACCAGAAGGCGGGAGGAGGATGTATAAGTTGATGTGTAAATTTTTTTTTTTTTTTTATTGGGCTTTCAATTTCAAAATTTTGATGAGTTGTCTTCCTCTGAAAGCACAAAAAGTTGAGTTGTCATTACTTGTATTATTATAGTATTGATTATTTTTTATTTCGTTCTTCAACTTTTATTAAGAACAACAAAATATATTTATACATTTCGTTGTTGTTGTTGTTGTTGTTGTTGTTGTTATTAGTCAAAATCTTGACAATCAATGTTTTTCTGTCCATCACAATTGTCTTTATGACTGTTCAGTTGTTACTAACCATTTATCATTGTGGGTAGTACTAATTTACTCAAAACTACGCTTTATACCAATTTGTTTGTGTAATTAATATACATAATTTTATATAGTCTTTGCATATTTTAAAAATATATGTGTAACTGCTAGATTTGAGAGGACATACTAAAATTTATCTATTAGCAAATGGCAAACGTAAACTTTTATTTAAATTATCTAGACCAAACATATGATTGCTGAAAATATGATGAACCAAAAATAGAAGAAATCTTAGGAGAGCATTGATTTCATAATGCATAAAGCAAACATAACCATAGGACCATAGGAATCAAAGATTATGTTGGGAAAATAAAATCGAATTAAAATAAATAAATAAATTACAGTTAGATACCAATTATTAAGTACAAAATGTTAAAAAATGTCAATTACAATTAGATAATATTTTAGTTTAGCAAACTTTGGTTCTCTTCTAAGTTCCTAAGAACACGTAGGAAGAACTATTGTATTGTTCATGAAATAGAAACATAACATAAATCAGAGTGGTAGCAAATCACAATACTTTGTTTTTAACGTCACATGAAAAAGCCTTTGGAAATTATCATCTTTAACATACTCACTTTTTTGCTCTCATTTATCTCTTATTCACCTTTGGAAATAACCATGAGTTTGTTGATCATCCTCTGGTTATATATGTTTCCAACCAAACCTTCCTCTTCATGACCCGTCAAAGAAAAATAGTTTATGTTGGAAGTTTTTCAAAGCTAGACGAAAAATAGTTTATGTTGGAAGTTTCTCAAAGCTAGACGAACCAAAACTATTGCTGCAAACCAATTACCTTAATCTCAATTACCCTGAATTGGGAAATAATGATTCTCAACGGGGGAAAAATGAGCCGGTAAACAAATATAAGAAGCGATTCGTCCAGTGTCAAGCATGAAGACAATATTTTTAGCTATTCTCACAATCAACTTTGTAAATATAATTTAGACTCTTAACAAAAATCCACAACAATAGTTAATTTGTAGCCCTTTTATGACTAAGTCATTGAGAGGCCCCTTTCTCTCCCTGCATTGCAAAGAGAGAAGTTAAATTGAATTGTCCTTAATCAGAATCATACATTGTGTCTTTAGAAGAAGTAACAATGTATAGATAAACAAAAACTCTCATATACATGTACATATATAAAGACACAAATAAAATCGGATGGATAGTTAATCTTTCATATTCATCTTCATTTAGACCCATATATCAAGCTTTTAATAGTATACTATCTTATTCGGCATCTCTATTGGCATTTGTTGAGAATGAGAATGGCAAAACTGCGATAAAACAATGAAATGTCTTATTTCTAACAAACAACACAAAATGGGAAGTTCGGCCAAAGGCACATAGAACAATGGTGATAGTCGTTCTTACCAATTCATGAGGGACCAAAATTATGATTCTGAAAAATTTATAGTTTGGCAGGGAGACTACAGAGGTGAAACAGATTTGAGAGGATAAATCACTGGCAGGATCTAGGGAAAACAAAGAACGATAAAGGTTGGGATTTGACGGATCTAGTAATTCGTATTGGGTTGTTGAATCGAAGAAAAGCTTGCGTGGATTTTAGCTATTGAAGAGAAAAAAAATGTTTGAAGAGAATACTACATATGTTTGGTTAAAAATCATAATAGTAGGGACGACTAAAAATAAGAATGGACAAGAAAAGCAAAAAGTACCGTCAATATTATAGCAAGTGGTGGGATTCGGTCGGCTGGGTTGTAGAAACTAAAATCATAGAAAAATATTTGTAAGTATTTTGTTTTCTTTGTTAAAATTAATTGATTAATTACTTTAATAATTGAGAATAGTAAAAAAATAAAGAAGAGATAACACATGTCACACAAACATGATGCCACTTGTCGCAATGTTAGGAAGAGTTTAGAAAAACCTTCTCATATTATATAAGATAATTCACCTTACTATTGAGATGTTATATAACTCCAAATAACGAGTAAGCTCGTCCGATGGTATTAGGATTGTCAAACGATGATCATTTTCTCAATTATTTACAACGATCAATCCAAGTGGAGAAAGAGCCGTCTAGTCACAATTCTAAAATTTTCTTTAGTTATCTTTATGAAGTTCTTTTAATATTTGAATAAGATTTAGCATCTTTAGTTATTGTATAAAACAAGTTTTTCTTTTTTTTTATGTAGGTTTTAAATAAAATTTTAACAAATGAATCTTAGTAAAAAGTTTTTTTTTGCTTTTTTAGTCATGTGTTGACTAATAAAAAAGGATCCCATTACATTGATAAATAAGTTTTTTTTGTTTTTTTGAAAAATTGATAAATAAGTTGATTGAACGAATTTTTTTTTAGAATGTAAAAGTACACATTCTAAACAAATTGAGGCATAACAGGGCCGATTGTTATTGACTAGAAAATAAAATTGACTGCTATTTTTATGCCAAAATCTACAAAATAATCAAACATCATTTTTGGGAGATAACTAGAAAAGTTATAAATACTATGGGAATGTAATTTTTTTTTTTTCTAGAAAGGCAATGTAAATTTTCTTTAAACGCAAAAGGAAAAAAATTACTTACACAAAAAGTTTTTTGGTAATGACATCATCATCGTCTTCACGTAAGGTAAATCATCATCATCGACTTTTTTGTTCAGATGCAGACCATGGACGAAATTTTATTAATAACATGATAATGGTCATCTACTACAATACCATATATGTTAAGGATGTGGCCGGATATCTTTAGAAAATTATGCAGTGATTTGGAAGATAAGGATGTATAATATGTCTGCAAAAGAGGGTGTGGACATAATATAACACAATGGACTGCAATGCATACTTTTGGTCATTCAGCTGAGGCAATCTCTAGAAAATTTCATGACGTACTTGAAGCATTAGTATTGATGGGCATTAGTATCCAGTGGTTCTTACGCAAGTTCATCCAAAGTTGCAATCTAAAAGGCATTATTGACCACAATTTAAAGGATTTTTCGGTGTAACTGATAGAACGCATATACCTATCATGGTTTATGGACAAGATCAACGAAAATACTGGAATAGACACGAAAAAACTACTATGAACATCATCCTCCCAATATGCAATTTAGACATGTCTTTATTATACTATCATAATTTTGTTATTCACTCAAAACAAAATTTTGACTACTATTACTAATCCAAAATATATGCATATATTTAAACACTATTTTAGGAGTTCATGAGAAAAATTATAAATACTATGGTAATGTGAGTTTTCTTTATAAGCAACTAGATTAGGACCCGCGTAATACGCGGGGTTTTAATTATAACTTATTTATAAATGATAAAAAATAAAGTAAAACGTGTCGGTAATCGATTAAATTTAATAAAGATAAAATTTATGAAAATATAAAAAATATATATTAAATCTTGTTGATGTAAATATTTAGATTTTGATTGTTACTCGCACACTTATTTTAGATGTTGATTAGTAACTTTGTTTCAAACTGAATTTCAACTTCACGTATTTCATCTCGCAATACAACTCATGTATTTCATCCATAATATTAAAACCATATTTTTACTCCATGCATTCCTTGTCAATCAATAATACCCAAAATTTTCATATCAAAATAATATATGCATAATACATTCTATCAAATTTATGTCTATATATGTCATTAGTGTTAAACAAATAGTAAGAAAATTAACAAAATATATTAGTAAATAAATTTAAAAGAATTAACAAAACATGTCGTAATCTCATGAATATCAATTTTTTATATGCCGCACTAATACTTTTAGAAATTGGAAATAATTTGTATTACTTTCTTTTTTTAGTTTTTTTATTTAGTATTCCCTTTTAATTTTTTAATAATATGTCTTATTTTCTTTTTTTGACTATTATTTCATTTTAATTACACTACAATTATAAATAATTTGTCTTATTTTCCTTTTTTAGTCTTTTTGATTTACTATTTCCTTTTAATTTTTTTTAATAACATGTCTTATTTTTTTTAGACTATTATTTTCTTTTAGTTACATTACACTTTGATTTAAGAAATAAATAATGTACAGAAAGAAAATATATATTTTTATATTAATATATTGACACATGTCACAATCTCAATTAAAATTAATACATGTCACGATCTGGTGAGTTACGATTTTACCTACGTGTCACACTCACGTTGGGCAAAATTTAAAGTAAAATAGTTTTGATCGATTTGTGGAACTCTCGAATTCATGATTTGCTTGAATGATGTATTTTTTTTCTTTTCTTTCACGATTAGTTATGACATTTTTCCTTTTTTTTTTAAACGTATTGACATAAAACAAATTTTCTTTTTTCAATGATATTTTTTTTTACAAATTTTCCATTTTACCTTTTTTTAATAACATTTTTTACAAATTTTTTCATTTACCTTTATTTAAAGACATTTTTTTTTACAAATTTTCCCAATGATGTATTTTTTTTTCCTTTCTCTCTCGATTAGTTATGGCATTTTTCATTTTTTTGTTTTTAAACGTATTGACATGAAACAAATTTTTTCTCTTTTTAATGATATTTTTTTACAAATTTTCTCTTTTACCTTTTTTTAATGACATTTTTTTACAAATTTTCCTTTTACCTTTTTAGTGACATTTTGTTTACAAATTTTCTTTTTTTTTAATGACAATTGTTTTACAGAAGGACATTGACTTTTTTTTTGTTACGTTAGGACATTTTTTTTTGGCGATGATGTATTATATTTTTATATTAATATATTGACACATGTCACAATCTCAATTAAATTAACACATGTCACGATCTGGTGAGTTACGATTTTGTCTACGTATCACACTCATGTTGGGAAAAATTTAAAGTAAAATAGATTTGATCGATTTGTGGAACTCTCGAATTCATGATTTTCTTGAATGGTGTATTTTTTTTCTTTTTTTTTTCGATTAGTTATGACATTTTTCCTTTTTTTTTAAACGTACTGACATGAAACAAATTTTTTTTTTAATGATATTTTTTTTTACAAATTTTCTCTTTTACTTTTATTTTAATAACATTTTTTTACAAATTTTCCCATTAACCTTTATTTAATGACATTTTTTTTTACAAATTTTTCCAATGATGTATTTTTTTTCCTTTCTTTCTCGATTAGTTATGGCATTTTTTTTTTAAACGTATTGACATGAAACAAAAGTTTTCTCTTTTTTAATGATATTTTTTACAAATTTTTTCTTTTACCTTTTTTTAATGACATTTTTTACAAATTTTCCTTTTATCTTTTTAGTGACATTTTGTTTACAAATTTTTTATTTTTACAAATTTTCCTTTTACCTTTTTAGTGACATTTTGTTTACAAATTTTTTTTTTTTTTAATGACAATTTTTTTTACAGAAGGATATTGACTTTTTTTATTACGTTAGGATATATATTTTTTTTTGCGATGATGTATTTTTCTTTTAAATTTTAGATAAAAAGAAAATATTATTTAAATTAAAATTAACTTTATACGTTAGTATATTAATACGTGTTATCAGCTCAATTAAAATGACACATGTCACAATTTAATGAGTTATAATTTTGAGTGCATTCTCCTTTATATAATAAGATTGTTCAAATTGAAAGTTTTTTGGTATAAATCCAACATATATGGCGGCATAAGGTAAAATATATATCCTATTACTTTAAACTCTATTGTCTCTCGAGTTATTTATCAAGTATTTAGATATTAAGAATATATAATGTATGCGACTAAAGAAATTTTTTATTGGTTTAAATGTGTTTTAACTTTTCAAAATTTTAATTGGTTAGATGAAGTTGCATATGTGTTGCTTCAACAAGTGATTATGGAAAAACAAAATTGGGATAACGAAGAAAGTCGTAGTCGTTTAAGTGATCTTCAAAAGAAAAAAATATTCAAAATATTAACGACTTGTTTGGAGCTAATTTGAGTTACAAATACGTAAAACATGGTTTATATTGCTAAGGAAGCATTACAATTTTTACTAGTTTTTTTACAGTTTTTGATGCAATTTGGTTTTTGAACCAATAGATGAAATTTATTTATGTTAGAATAGCAATTTAGTTTTTAAACCAATAGATGAATTTTTTTTATGTTAGAATATTTATCTTTTAATTTCTTTCTGAGTTTTGTATTTCTATTTTGGATTACATTTTATTTTGTCGCATTATTAACTTTTAAATAATATTTGTATTTCTATTTTTTTTTTTTTTTTCACCCAAAGGCAAATTGACTAAACGGTAAATCAAATCCAAAATTTGCCGAAACAAACCGAAAAAATATTTCGGTTGCTATTCGGTAAAGATTTCCCAAACTGAATCACCAAACAGACAAACTTTCAATCGAAAAACGTAATGATTTATAATTCTAAGCTCATTCACAAACCTCTCCTTTCACAAGAGCGAGCCAGAACATAATCAAATCTAAAATTGAGAAAGCAGAAGAATTACAAGCCTCAAGAAACATGGTTTTAGGATGATTGGTTAGAATTTGGGACGACTATACCCTCAAGTTAGTAACCACTCAATAGATCTGGAACAAGTAATCTCAATAGTAGAAACAAACAACTCTATATGCCAGTTAAATCTAGATGGCTAATGAAACGAATCAGATAATCATCACCTTTTTCGATCTATATGTCAAGGCAGTATTTTCAACAAGAGCAAAATGGCACATAGCCGCCATCGGCTGACAAAACCAGTTCTTAAAACAATCTGATGATATCATCATGACCTTATCGACTGAAAGAAAGATCGAGTTACCTGAAAACAATCAGACTTCAGCCTACAAATTCGAGGTCTGAAAGAGCTCAAAGAAGTAATCTCATGTAACACACTTAGCTTTAGATTCAAAGTAGATGACACTATCCTTAGTGGGTTTCTAGGATCAAGATACTTAGAGGAACTAACAGATCAAGGCAACCAAGTAAAGTCGATACGATCACAAACTAAACCCTATAAAAAGTTTAAGCGTTTCTGTTTAGGTAAAGACGTGAAGAAGCAAGAAACCGAAACTAGCACAATGCAAGAAAGGACATGGACAAGCCTGAAACATCCGAATTTATAAGCAAACTCGCTTTGCCAATGCCATCAACTTATCACAATAATTGTTTCTTGAAACATTTCAACACTAGAAAACGCAATTGCAACTCCTGAAAATTGGAATTGCTGGAAGTTATAACACAGAAATAACATTGCAACTCTGTGGAATTTGAAGAAACCATTGGCAAAACAAATAGATTCCCGGACTTGAAAGCCCAACATTTAGAAGATAAAAGGTTTCAAATTTTCTCACCGGAATCGAACAAGCAAGCAAGTAACCTCTACGATTTGCGTCCAAGACGCTTCCTGAGTTTCCTATACTTGTGCTTGTTCATCTTCTTCTTCCTCTTCTTCTTCACACTATCTGCATAAATCACCGTCTCCTTCTCCTCCACCAACGCATCCGTGAACGACTCCGTTTCGATTAGACCCGAACCATGAATCACAGCCGGGTTAAACCCGTATCCGATTGGGAAACTAGGGTAAAACCGCATAGATTTATCGGCGACGGTAATCACTGGGTTAGTAAGAGGAAATGGATCGGATTCTACAGATACAGACTCAACGTTGCTGATGCAAGGCTTCTGTTGGGTTATAAGACCTGGAGTGAGTTTTGGGATTGCCATTAACCAAGATTGGTTCCTGAGAAATCTGTGCATAAGATTCGCCATTGCGGATTAAAACCCTAGAAATGATGATGAGAGTGACGAACGAAGCCGACGATGGTCGTTCCTACTTCCCGTCATCAGATTCAGAGATGGGGTTTTTGGGCCTTTTTGAGTCCGAATCTCCAAAACGACAGTGTTTTGCTATCACGTTAAACTACGACGTCGTTTCAGGTTTCACTTTGGTGGTGGGTGCTTGAGGGATCAATGGCTCATATGACTCTCTCTTCCAACATATACTCTCAAATACCCTCCTCTTAGTAAATAATTTCTTTTTTATTTTACCAACATCCAACCTAGATTTTCGGATCCCTGAATCTGTCGCCCACCCACCCAGAATATTTAAAAACTCGAACATAAAAAAATATTTCTAGCCCATTAGATAATAATTAAAAAAAAAAGACATTGAGACTCGATCATGGGATCAACAACTTATGGAGATATTCTCGAACCAATAGAGCTACTGGTTTACATGTAGTAAGTAGTGGCTCCTAAAATTGATAAACACTTAGTCAGCCCATTTGCACCCACCCAAACCATAATCTGGGTTACTTAAAAATCGTTTAAAAATTAATTTAAAAAAATAACTTGTTTAAAAAATTAATTCATTTATAAGATATCATGATATGTGAAATTAGGTAATTAAACTACATTAACTTTTAGGTACAACTAGTTATTAATAATTAACTAATTTTGAAAATTAAATAAAAATTAACTCATTTAAAAAGGTAATAAATCTAATTTTAGAAAATTAATAAAAAATTAAATAATTTTTGAGGATTAAACAAAAATTAACTCATATGAAATTATTATTTACTTAGTTGAAATATATATTGGTATAAATACAATGTTTTGTGTTTTTTTTTGTCTTTTTTTAATTTCTTACTCTTCACCAAATACATGTATTTGTACCAGTTACACTTCCAAATATACATGAGATTTACAAAGTAACCATTAAAGTATAAGGTAGTTGTTGCTAAAATATGTTGTGTGTTTTTATTTATTTCTATTTCTAATTTTTTTTACAAAATAACAAATGTGGATTTATTTGTTAAAATATAATTATGGTTGTATTGATGAGAATTTGATGTTTGTTTTTTTGGTTTTTGTTGGCTATGTGTAAAGTATGATGGAATTCGTAGGTACAACTGGAACTATTAGGTACTACTGTGACCATTTCGGTACAACTAGTTCACTTAGGTACTATTGAGACAATTTCGGTGCAACTAGATCACTTAGGTACAATTGAGACCTTTTTTACCATTAAAACTATTCGGTATGAATTCAAAATTTAAGTTTTCAAAAATTAAGTTTTCAAAATGAATTTAAAAATAAATTAAAAGTGAATTTAAAAATAAATTTAAATAATATATTTTAAAAACAAATTATAAAGAAAACACAGTAAAATGAATAAAATATAATTTCGTTTAACACATGGCCTGCCAAAAAACACGTGTCTAAAAATGAATAAAAATTTATAATTTTTTCAAATAGTTTTCTAGTTGTACTCGATTGTACTCGAATGTGCACAGTTGTACTTTGATAGTTTGAACTTATAATTAGTTAAACCGAATTTGAAATCAACTTTTAATGGTTGTACTTATGATATTAGGTAATTATAGTACATTTACTATACGTTCATGTAATAATATTTGTTAAAAGATATTGTTTGTATGGTTCACATAATATGTGGTTGAGATTTACAAAGTAACCATAAAAGTATAAGGTAGTTGTTGTTAAAATATAATGTTTGTATTATTTGATTAGTATAGATTTTCTTTACAGCAGTAAATATTTATTGAGATTTATTATTTACTTAGTTGAAATAGATATTGATACAAATACATTGTTTCATTCTTTTTAGTTTTTTTTAATCTTCACCAATTAAACGTAGTTGTACCAGTTATACTTAGTTGTACCACGACATAACGTAAGACAAATTTGCAAAGAAAATTAAACGTAGTTGTGCTAGTTAAACTTAATTGTACCACGACAGAAAGCAAGACAAACTTGCAAAGAAAATTGAAAATATAAATAGGTACACTAACATAGAAATTAATTTTGGCTATTATCATTTCGTAACCAATTAGACAACCATAAACTAGTTATCTTCCTGCATATTCTATCAACTAACCCATAATAAGTGACTTCCTCCATAGATGTCTTTATCATTAATGTGTAAATTTCATCTTCTCTTGAAATTCATCGTATTTCATCTCCGTTCTTTGAATAATATCTTCCATAATCAAAATGTATGTATGTCCAAGGATTACTACTCGTTGTCCCCTGAAAAAGAGTAAAAAATAGCATTACTATATGATTACATTAACTGTCCAGTTCTTACAGTTATACCAATTGTACCAGTTCTACTAGTTGTACCAGTTCTCATACTGTTATACCAGTTGTAGTACTTCTCACATAGTTATACTAGTTGTATCAGTTATACCAAATATGTAGAAGGAACGTAAATCCAGCAGTTCTAATTTCAAGCTACATACGATTCAACTTCTATAATCCATAAATTATCAATGTAAACCCCTAATCGACTAAAGACAATAAGTTTAATAATCTAATGAGTATAAGAAAAGAAGAAATTTGAAAATCTACAAATCCCTAAATGAAATTTCTAAATTGAGAAGAAACAATATAATTGCAGAAGAAATCGTACATGAAACGAGAAGCTTGAGCTTCAATGGTGGAGCAGTGGGTACGAGTTTTTGATTTTATCTGCATTTTCGATTTGTCTTGATTTGGTCGGATTTGGTGGCTGGGAACGAAGAGGAAGAAGAAGATGAATTTGATTGAATGGTTTTTTTTTGGAATTAATTAAAGAATGAGATATTAAAGAAAGGTAAAATTGGAAGTTCATATTATTGTAAAAGAGGAAGGGTATAGAGATTAGTGAAGGGTATGAGAGATTATTTTTTAAATGAGAAGGGTATATGAGCATTTGGTCCGTGCCTGGGGGAACAATTGCTCATATAACCTTCTTAGCAAAAAATTGATCCCAAATGACCCCCTTCTAAAAAACCATTTCGTTTTTATTGTTTTTTAAATAAAAAAGTGGCTCATTACTCTTCTATCCTTAGTAAAACATGGTTTTTACAGGCCCAACCACCCAGATCCGGATCCATTCAGATAACCCACCCAAATCTGAATCCAAAAGTCACTAAACCTATTCTAAATCCGAAAATTCACAAAAATCCTCAAATTTTCTTTTGTTCGTTGTCTTCTTCTTCCTCAGAACAAAAAAGCTCTAAAATCTCTTATCTAGCTCGAAGGATGTGTCACCGGTGACCGGATTCACCGCGGACGAATTCCCTTTCTATTCACCGTCGCTTTGCCATCGATTTGTTCGGCACTGTCCTCTTCTCTTCCGGTAGAACAGATTTCGCCGGTGAGTTATTTCGATTTTTGGGTTTCAATAAAATCACTTTACTCTTCTCTGTCGATTTTTAGCGTTTTGTAAGGTTATTTCGCCAATTTTCCAAGTCTACTAGGTATCTTCTTTGTCTTTTTCTCAGTCAAAATTATGAAAAAAGGAAAAAGAAAAAACTTTAATCTTGTTATTATTTGTAACGTATTATGCGAGACTGGATTTTTAATACTTGTTTCACCGGTCTTATACTTGTTTCACAAAAAAATATCGTTCTAGAATTTTTTGGAAAACTGAATTCCAACTAATTTAAATAAATTTAAACTGAAATTATGAATTTTTCCATTGTCTAATTCATACGCTATTGTGTGTGTGCAACTATGTATGGGTGTGTGTTTAAGAAATGAAATAATTTGTATTTTTTTTTTATAATCCAGGTCTCCTACTAATCACCATGTCTTCATCAACATCACAAGAAGAGATCATTCAGACGATCACTATGAAACAGAGGATATCGAACCAATGCAGCCTCTGAAGTTTTACTTCAGCCACACCAATTATCTTAAGACGTGTAAGATGCAAACAAGGTGTGATGCTTACAAAACTGTGGACATCATAATGAGACTTGGAGACATGGAAAGGAGGTGGTTTATGGAGCATCGGCAGTTCAAACACATCTTCCATATGCATTTGCACACAAATCGTAAGCTTACAGGTATGTGGATGTTGCTTCTCCGAACAGCTTGTATGGATACAAAAAAAGAATGCTGGTTTGTGGTGAATGGAGTTCCAATACGGTATTCACTAAGGGAACATGGCCTGATTTGTGGATTAGATTGCCGTCAATACCCAAAGGAATACCCAAAGGAGATTAAGAAGTTAGGGAGTTTAGAGTTTGTGCAGAGCCAGTTTGGGCGAGATACAAAAATAAAAAACGACCATGTCCTAGAAAAGTTGTCGTCAATGGAAGAATCTCCAGAGAGGTTGAAGATGGTTGTACTTTATTTCTTAACCACAGTTATTAGGGGAAGGTCGAAGATCGGAGGATACATTGAGTCTTTCATACTCATGATCATGGATAATCTTGATTTGTGTGAAGTGTTTCCGTGGGGACAATTTACATATGATGATAACATAGAGGAGATTTTTCATATGATGTCGCATTTCAAAGGCTCCGTGCAGAGAACATGGACGTTTCCTAGGTTCATATTGCCTTTGGAGGTAATTTTTTATCTTATAAAGATATAAATGGTATAACTGTTATAAGTGTATGAATGGTTTAACTGGTATAAATGTATGAATGGTTTAACTGGTGTAACTGGTTTTTTGTAGGTTTTGGCGTTTGAATGTATAACAGAATTGAAGACACAATTTCGAGATGATATACCAAACGCGAACAATGAGTGTCCAAGAATGTGCAAGGGAAAGTTCAAATCAACAAGTAGAAAAGGTTTTCTTTTGGAAAAAATATATGACTCGCTAAAAAAAATGAAGGTTATAAATTTTTTAACTCACAGGCTATCCATTCTGATTTTGGTTTGTTTCACAGGAAGTTTTGGTTTATTTTTATTGGTTTTTAAACTCACAGGATATTCGTAGTATTCTGGTTCCTGAGGGTAGCGAGGAGATGCTTATGTATCGCATGATGGATGAGGAGTCATTAGATGATGAGGTAGATCCAATTCTTTACAGTTGGAAGAAGCGTCTCAATTCTTCATAAAACATGTTGATACGGTGGGAAGATCTTTACAACTTAGATATCCAATCCCGAATATCCGAAACCAACCCCGAGATGGTACCATAGACACTATGTGAGACACAACCTGAGGCAGAAAATCCTCCCAATTCTGGATCGCTGATGGAAGCATTGAAAAACTTGGAAGAGAAGATGACAAAGTTGATGGAAGAAGGGTTTACAGAAATTAAGGACATGGCTCATGGACTTGACACAAGACTGAAACTTGTTGAAGTATTTGTGAGCGAAATGAAGAAGGAAAAAAATGGTATGGAATTTGAGTATAACAATGAGTTTGAGTTTTTTGGCTATGATATGGGTGGAACAGGTGAAGAACAAGAAAATGTGGCTGATAGAAGGACTTGGACCAAAACGACAACTGCTAGTGAAAAACGAAACATGGATGGTGTTGAGAGGGCTGCTGAAGGTGAAGGTAGTGAGGAAGCTGAGACAACTGCTAGTGAAACCAAAAGGACAGAGTAAGGTGAGACGGTTGCTGGTGAACCCAAAAGGAAAAAGCAAAGGAGAGAGAAAAGTGCTGGTGAAATGTGTGCTAAAAAATCTACTAGAGCATCGAGTAGGGAGATCCAACCTTCAATTCTCGTGAGTAGTCCCTATACACAAGAACGAAAGACGAAGGAGACGAAGGAGACGAAGGAGGCGAAGGAGGCGAAGGAGACGAAGGAGATGAAGGAGACGAAGCAGACGAAGAAGGTGAAGCAGACGAAGAAGGCTATTGTTGAATTTCATGTATGATTATTTCGGTACAACTATGACTATTTCGGTATAATAAGTGTTTCGGTATATCTGGGACAACTATGTTGGAAACAATTTAGAAAAAAAATCATTAAAAAGCGCCGACATTTGTAGAAAAAGAATAAAAATGCGCCGACATTTATAGAAAAATAATAAAAATACGCCGACATTTTTCAAATAGTTATACCCAAGTTATTAGTTATACTAGCGTGAACATAGATATACTTTGGCACTTAAAACTTGTAATTAGTTATACCATACTTTAAACTATTTTTCTATGTTTGTACTTATGAAATTGGATATTGAAAGTACATTTAACATATTTTCATATAATAATATGTGTATATACATTGTTTGTGTTATTTTCCATAACAATGAAAACACATTTATACACTAACCATAAAACTATAAGACAATTTATGTGAAAATAAGATGTTGATGTAACCAATAACCCAAAATTAAATTTATATAAATAATATAGACGTCATTTACAACAATATGAGTTTGTTACTTATTATTTGAATTGGATTTTATTTTATTTTCATTTTAATTTTATATTTGCATGATTTTAAATTTATTTTAAATATGTTTTAAATATATTCTTATTTTATAATTATCAATTTTAGTGGCAGTGTTATTTATTTTAAATTTATTTCCTTAACACAACTGAACATAAAACGACATAACGAACGTAAAACAACATAACTCAAATCCACAACAAAGGAAATTAACCAACAGTTGTACGTAGTTATACAAGTTGTACCCAGACAGAAGCTAAATACTAGTTTTAGCATTATCGTTAAAAAAAAGCTGTTAAGGCCCTGATTACTCCGTCGTCGATATTCTCCAATTGATGGGTACCTAGTCTCTTGGTTTCTTCCTTTTTTTTTCTGATAATCCGGAGGTAAAACACAAAAAACTTGTATGTCATCAGGAACATTCCACTCAGACGTATGAGGTACTAGATAAATTGTCCTGAAGTATGCTAATGCCCAATGCTCCATAAAATAATACTTAGAGCACAACTCGTGTAAATCGAACCCGTTCCCTGTTGTTTCTACGTGTGTCATGCCAGCAGCTATTGCATACTCACAAGGATATCTATCTATATCAAAATGCTTGCAAGCACAAATTTTCCTTGACAAATCAACCAAATAACTTTTTTCATCGCGTCCAACCACACTGTATTCAAGAAAAAAGCTGTTTAGCTCACGCACCGGTAACCACTTTGCATCCTTACATCTTTTGTGCAACACACTAGCAACAAAAGGCATAAGTTTCTGTGAGCTTGAAGACCCAGCTGCCATCTTCCTATACTTGTTAAACCATTCAGCAAGTTTCGCAACAATCACATCAATCATTGGCAACAAAGAATACTTCCATGCAACTTTAAAAATACTATTCATGGATTCACAACAGTTGGTAGTGTCTATGTTGTACCTTTCTCCTGAAAAATAACATCTTGCCCATTTCTTCTCATCAACACTTTCATCCAGATACTCGGCTGCTTTAGGATATATTTTCCTGAAAGACTCATATAGTGGTTTGAACTCAGCCTCTGTATAAACCTTAGCGCACTCTTTGAACTTCTCTGCAATCACTTCTTTGCTAACGCCATGAACACGGGATTTCACATTCTGGGACAAATGCCATATACAATATCCATGCTGAGACTTTGGGTACACCTACCAATTGTCTTGATGATGCTTGAATTTCTATCAGAAACAAACACAATTTTGGGATCATCTGGCACAACTGTTTTCAACATATTCAGAAATCACCTCCAACTTGCATGCTTCTCACCATCAACTACCCCAAAAGCAATAGGATAATGGTGACGGTCTGGATCCTGAGGTGTAGCAATAATTAACACTCCACCATGTACAGTCTTAAGATGAGTTCCATCCACAATGATCACTTTTCTCATAGCTTGGAATCCTTCAATGCAAGCTCCCAACTCGAAGAATAGGTACTTAAATTTTCCTTCATCATTACATTCTACCCGTGTTACTGTACCTTCATTCACATTCTCTAGCATGTGCTAATAAGAAGGCAACAACATATAGCTTTCCTCTGGACTACCACGCACATCACTAGCAGCTTGTCTTTTTCCTCTCCAAGCGGTAGAGTATGAAATCGAAGTTCCATGTCTTCCTTGAACCAAACCCATGATAATTTTTGGTTTTGGAGTGTCGAATGCACCTGGATAATCCTCATGCAGAACAGATGCAACTAATCCTGGTGTGCCTCTTCTTTTATTTATGATTGTACTTGTAGTTACCCGAGAGCATGTATGTATCTTGTTGTAAGTTCTTACCGAGAAGCGATCCAAAGTATTGAGCTTTGCAACTCGTAGAAACCATTTGCAACAACTACCATGACATTTTAACACATATAACGTACGTGTCGACTTCTTTGTAACAACCTCAAAACAACTCTGATGTATAGCTTTATCGACTAAATCTTTTACTTCTTGTTTGCTCTCAAATTCCTGGCCTATTTTCAGACCAATCTCATCTTCCCATTCAAGATTTACAATCTCGTTGTCTTGTATATCGACAAACAAACCATTGTTATCCACATTACCAACTTCTTCACATTGATCATTTTCGCCATCTGAGATATGAGGAACATTATCCAACATCAAATCATGTTCCAGCGGTTCAACTTCTCTATTAAGAGCCTCCATATCATCAATAACTCTAGCTTCACATGCAATCTCGCCAATCCTTACATAATTTTCACTTCTTAAATCTTCTCTTGGAATTTCCTCTCTTAGAATTTGCTCACAACTCTGGTTTTCTAAGACACCTTCAATGACCTCCATATGCAAAACATCTCTATGATGATTTTTGTCCCCTTCCATTAAATATCCTAACAAATCTTCCTCATCCAAGATATATTTGTGCCTCTTACGAATCTCTTGCAATGGTATGTAACTTAACTTCAGCCTTGTCGTACTTTTATCTACCATAATCTTCTGACATATTCTATCTACTAACCCACAATAAGTGAACTCCTCCAAACATCCCTTCATCACTAAAGTATAAATGTGATCTTCTTTTGGATTCCATTCTACGTCATCTCTGTTCTTTGAATAATATCCTCCATAGTCAAAACGCATGACTGTGTAGCGACTGTTTTTCATTTTCCTCTGAACTAGAAAAAACGACATTAGTATATGATAGTTGTCCCGGTTATACCAGTTTTCCTAGTTATACCAGTTTTCCTAGTTATACTAGTTGTTCCACTCATACCAGTTGTACCACATATAACTACTACCTACGATTCAGATTGCTTCAACAACGATTCAACCTCTAGAATCCATAGATTATCAATGTTAGACTCTATTAGATTGAGAAAACAAGTTTTCCAGTGCATATAGGCTTGGGTTATTCAAGGATTCAATAAAACATACAAAAAGTAAATCTACACACTAAAATCCCTAAATTGAAATCACAAATCGAAGCCATATAATTGAAGTTTCAGCTACAGCAAACACAAGAGTTGTAGAAGAAAGACAAGCAAAAAATACCTAGAAAGTTGAAGCTTCATAAGAGATCGATGAGTTCGTCCGTGAAAAGGAGCGATAGAGAAAGAGAAAAGAGAGAAATGAGATTTGTGATTTTATTTTTATTTTTTAATTTTTTTTCAATGATTATAATTAATTACAATATTTTAGAATGGATAGAATCGAAACTTCAATTTATTATAAATGGAAAAGGTTATCTAGATTAATGGAGGTCATTTGAAATTTTTTTTTCCCTTATAAGGTCATTTGGGAACTTCGCTCCTGCCTGGGTGGTGAATGATGAGAATCCATTGACGAAAATAAAAAAGGTGCCCTCACGCAGGATCGAACTAGGGACCTTCAGTTTACAAGACTGACGCTCTACTGAGCTATAAGGGCTTCTCCACTAAAATTAATTGTGTTAAGAAAAAAAGACAATTTGGGTCAAAGTGATAACGACCAAAACTAAGGGGTAAATACTAGAACATGACAGGAAATAGTGGGAAACGTGGCAAAAAAACAGTAGGCGCACGATATTTATTCCCTTGACTCCTGGTTGCGTATAGTTTCCGCTATTATGCGCATTAACCATCAGTCCATCACTTTCCCCATTTCTCTCACGCCTGAAAGTCTCCGATCATCTCTCTCTCTCTCTCTCTCACTCTGCTTCTGGCTCCATTGGAATTTCTTCTCTCTAGTCACGGGAAGCTTTTTGTTGTTGATGATGAAGGTACTCTTTCTCTCTGCTGTATAAATCGTTTTGATTCGAATCAAGAGATTTTATTGTGATTTCCATGGCCGATCGATTGAATCCTCGATTTTCCTTTCATTCTCAACGTTTCCATTGAAATCACTACTGTTATGGAAACCTACGAGTTACCTTCTTCCTTCTATTCTATTCGATTCACCATGAAATTTCAGTTTCGTCTCTCAATTATCGTGGAGATATATATATAGGATTGATCTCCTGCAGATTGATAATCCGATAGTCACGACTTGAAATCATTGAAAATTGATAATTTCAATCGTTGGAGACTTCTCATGATGGTATTTTGTCTTGTAGCAATTTTGGAGCCCAAGCAGTATCAACAAGAACAAAGCTATGGTGGAGAATCTGCAAAGTTATGGTGTAATTACGTCAGATAAAGTTGCTGAAGCTATGGAGGCTGTGGACAGAGGCATCTTTGTACCAGATCGTTCCTCTGCTTACGTCGATAGTCCCTTGTCTATTGGGTATAACGCAACCATATCAGCACCTCATATGCACGCAATGTGCCTTCAACTCCTCGAGAAGAATTTGAAACCAGGAATGCGTGTTCTTGATGTCGGCTCGGGTTTGTTTCTTTCTTGATTTGGAGTTTCTTCCACTCCTTAGTATTGGTTTATCTCTTGCTTTTGAGGATGATGATGAATAATTAAGCGTATATGCTCAATCTTGATAGGGACTGGGTACTTAACAGCTTGCTTTGCGGTTATGGTTGGATCCGAAGGGCGTGCTATTGGTGTGGAACACATCCCTGAATTGGTTGCTTCTTCCATCAAGAATATTGAAGCGAGTGCTGCTTCGCCATTGCTGAAGGAAGGATCTCTCGCTATTCACGTTGGCGGTGAGATTCAATTAAAAAGTTTTGAGATTCGTTTGATGTTCCTTTTTTTACGTTGCTGGTTCGATGAGTTCTTGTTTGTTTCAAATAGATGGAAGGCAAGGATGGGGTGAGTTTGCACCTTATGATGCTATTCATGTCGGAGCAGCAGCACCGGAGATCCCAGAGGCATTGATTGATCAGTTGAAACCTGGTGGGAGACTGGTGATCCCGGTTGGGAACATATTCCAAGATCTGAAAGTGGTGGATAAGAACTCAGATGGTTCGGTTAGCATCAAGAGCGAAACTTCAGTCCGTTATGTTCCTTTGACCAGCCGTGAAGCCCAATTGAGAGAGGACTGATGATGCTCGAATCAAGGAGACATAACATAATAGTAAGCATTTTTATATAATGTAGGAACTCGAGACTTTAAATTTCATACATCTCTTTGCTAGTACACACTTTCAAATGAGTAAACATGTTTATTGTAGACATAACGTAATAGTAAGCATTTTATATATAATGCCTTAATCAAGTAGTAGATGATGCAATGACGTAAAGAGGGAACATGCGGCGAATCACACTACCGATTGATTCAGCAACATCGGTCTCATCTTCTGTGGATTGCCAATCAAACCCATGCATTAAGTTAGCCAAAACCACCTCATTCAACACCACAGCAAATGATGTTCCTGGGCACATCCTTCTCCCTGCTCCAAACGGAATCAGCTCAAAATCCTGACCCCGGAAATCAGCAGACGACTCTAAATGCCTCTCTGGTCTAAACTCATGCGCGTCTGGTCCCCACGTTGCAGTCTCTCTCCCGATCGCCCAAAGATTGACCATAACCTGCGTACGGGCGGGTATGTCATAATCTCTTAATTTGACATCCTCTGTTGATTCGTGAGGAACCATCAATGGAACTGGAGGATGTAGCCTGAGTGTCTCTTTGATCACAGCTCGTAAGTAGTCCATGTGTTGAATGTCGTCTTCTGATACACTTGATTTCCCCTTACAAATCGTGCGGACTTCTTCTTGAAGTCTTTTTAGACTCTCTGGGTGTCTTAGAAGCTCTGTCATTTCCCATTCCAAAAGCGTGGAGGATGTGTCTGTACCACCCACAAAAACATCCTGAAAAGTGAAAACAAAAACAAGAACTATGGTTATACTATATATACTAAAACATCATTGGATGTGAATTCGATTTATCTGTTTCCCTTTACCAAGACGATTGCCTTTATGCTTAACCGGTCGACCTCAAACCCGACGCTCTTATCTCTCTGAACGCCGAGTAATACATCCACGAAATCAGTCTTATGGCCGTCTCCATCTTCATGATCCTGCACAACTCTCTCCAAGAGCTCATCAAAATCATTTGCCGTCTTTTCTAGTCGACTCTCCAAACCGCTGATCCAATCAACCCACCCGAGCCACGGTACATAACTCCCGACACTAAACGTACCCAATTGCCTCATGAGCCTGTCTATCAACTCTTTAAAATCTGTTCCAGCACCGTATTTTCGTCCCAAAGCAATTCTACATATAACATCGTTAGTTAAAATCGTCATGAGCTTGCTTAGATTCATCGGCGAAGAACTTGATTTCCGGATCTTTTCCATCATCAGACTGATCTCTTCTTGTCTCACGTCACGAAAGGAACGTACCATTTTGTTGTTGAGGAGATGGATGACACTCACACTCTTCATTTGTCTCCAATACTCTCCATAACGAGCTGAGGCCATATTACGGCTCCCGTAAAGAAGCTTTTCGAAGATTTTGGACCGTGGACGGTTCGCAAAAACGCGGTCATGCGTCTTCAAAATGTCTCGAGCAGCGTCGGCGGAAGAGACTACAAGAACAGGGACACTGGCAAAGTGAAGGAGCATGAGAGGTCCGTAACG
Source organism: Pseudoturritis turrita (assembly GCA_900406555.1). Lineage (NCBI taxonomy): Eukaryota > Viridiplantae > Streptophyta > Magnoliopsida > Brassicales > Brassicaceae > Pseudoturritis > Pseudoturritis turrita. The sequence goes on along the minus strand of OVBL01000286.1, from coordinate 675,545 downwards.
GTGGCTGAGGGAGCATAGTGATCGGTGAGGATGGTGGCCGAGCTGATGAAGGTTTCCGATCAACGGAAGTCCCGGTGGTGATGGCAATGTGTTGCTTTTCTTCCCTGTCGTCTGCTTTTTGAAGAAGAGAATGGTAATGAAAAATATTAAGCATAAGAAAAGTATCAAGATCATATTTTGTAAATTTGGATTCTTCAAGTTTTTCTCGCGAAGAGTTTTCTTAAGATTTTTGTGTTCTTCTTGTGGACTTGGGTTATATATAAGCCAAGTTTCTTCTATGCGTTACGACGGTTACGTAACTAGTGTCCACTCAAATTTTCTTCATTTTTTTGCCTTAATTGGAAAATAAATTTGATTAGATATATTTCTTGCAAATCCTATTACATAAATGCTAAAGAATCTCTCCATATAGTACGACACCCAAGCACATAACAATCAAGTTGACACGATTTTTTTTTTTTTTTTGGCTATTTAAAGATGAATTAAACAAAAAATATCTTTGACCAATAATTTTTTTTTATCTTTACCTTATAGTGTTTCAAATACCTTATTTGTTAGATTTTTTCATAGCCACGAGGTCCACAAAAACTATTTATCTCCTAAAAGATATAATCCCTTATATGTATATTTCAAATAAATTTTCAAAGTTTTAGTTGTAATTCTACACCTATTTATAAAAGTTAACTACAATATTTGAATCTCAACGCTAATAACTTTGAGAAAGTTTATAAAAATACACCAAAAACATTTTAGTGTTAAAACTAACCATAATTTAGATTTTTTTGAAAACTAACAATAAATTCAAAATTACGATACGGTTAAAATGTATAAAATTTATCTTTGACCATCTATTAACTTATTTTAATTTTTAAATATTTTTTTTTAATTTGTAGTTTTTAACTTATCTTTGACCAGATTTATTAATATATGTTAATATATTTAATTTTTAAATAGTTTTTTACTTTTTCCAAATTTATTAATATATTTTATTATTATATAATCTTTGACCAAATTTACTAACTTATCTTTGACCATCTATTAACATATATATTTTATTATATAAAAAGCACTTTTTTTGTTTTGAAAATTACATGTTTCACTTATTTTATAGGTCCATTACACTTTGACACTTTTTTTTTTTTTTTTTTTCAAGGGAGACTTTATTTTGTAGGAGCACTTTGTTCTCTTTTGGCACAAAAGCTGACGAAAATACCCTCAAAACAGACTAGAAATCTAGTTATATATAAAAAGATCTGGATTGTTGGTCTAATAAAATAGTTAGAAAATCGTGTGGTTTGGATTAAACCAATTAAACAAATTAACAAAATTTGTTACATCTTCTGATTTCCTTTTCTTTCCTCGTTTCTCATATCTCCTGTGTCTTTTACTCATTCCCTTTTTCGGCCTCCACCAACCCGATATTGATATTTCCGACTCTAGGAGGTGATATGGTGGAGATAATCGCGGAGATGGTGAAATGATGGCAAGGATGTATCTGATTCGTCGACCATCAATCTGACGCTGAATCCGAAATCGTTATCGTCGGAAAACTGGTCTTATTTTCCGACGTAATTACCTTCGTTCTCCGATTGAAATTGGAAGTCAAATGGGTAAGTGAATGGTACTTCTTTGCTCATATTACTATGCATTTTTTCTCTTAAGCATATTCGCAAACACTTGTTATGCGTTTTATCAGTCTCTCCTTTCTTTTTTTGCTTTGCAGAGTCTCTGTTTTCGTTATTCGGAGAATTGGGTTTAGAGAAGAAGAAACGGAGCTGATTCTGGCGAAGAACCCATATATAAAGTCGACTTCTTTGGATAAAATCGGTGACCGTGTTGCTTCTCTTCTGTCCCTGAAAATCAATGGCTTCGCGCTTCAGGGTATGAACTATGGACGGTGTTTGGTGGACAACCCTGCAGTGTCCATTTGTATTGTCCATATCATGACATAGAAGAGATTCGTATGAAACATGTTATGGCCATGCTTGCATTGTCCATTTTCCGGTGTCCATATGGATAACATAATTTAGGATCATACAAATTAAACATGGTTGAGGAGATTCATGTGAAACATGTTATGACCATTTGCATTGTTCATGTGGATACACAAATTGGGATCATACAAGAATTAGAATATAGGAGATTCATGTGAAACATGTTATGCATATTTTGCATTGTCCATTTTACATTGTCCATGGATAACAAAATTTATGCAAATCAACTTAAACACGTTATAACCATTTTGAATTGTCCATATGAATAACATCAATGCAATGCGATGCTAGAAGCTCTGTAGCTGAAGCTAGAGCCAACACCATCATAGAGCTTGACCCTTTGCTGCAACGTTCCTCAGAGCCTCAGAGGTCAATCTGATTGTTAATTTAGTCCCCAAAAACTCCAATGAATATTTTCCTAATCAAGCCATAAGAATCGCACTTACGGAAATACAGAAAATTGCAAGAATTGATTCACGTTGAATCATCATATACCAAAAATCTCATTAATAATTCAAATCAGGAAACAACACCAGGCACTAAATGCCAAATCCAAAACAATACATACGAGCCTTAAAAATAAATTGTAAATGCCAATGAAACGAAACTGAGGTTGCTGTAAATCACATGAATTGCAGTGAATTACCAATGATGGGCTCTTGTGAAAGAAATTGGTCATGAGGTGAGACTGACAGGGTTCCATCGGATCTGTTTGAGGGAACATAAATTGGAAGCAAAATACACGAACACTGCAATACTAACGATCCCGGAGAACACCGGCTCAAGCTTCTTCGAAGAAGTCGTAAATGTGGCCATCAGTTTTCTCATCGACGTTTACCGGCGCATTCTTGCCACCGACCGGTTCGATTGAAAGACGCCAAGAACATGTGGATTTTGAATTTGTTGAGGCTTTTTCACGGCTAATGGAGAAGAAGAAAGAAAAAAATAGATACATTCTCTGTAAAATAAATGAAATATATTTTTTTTTCTTGTCGTAAGGTTTAGGTTGATCTAGGAGAGAAGCTAACGAGAGATAAAATATAGTTTGAGGGTAGAATAGTCAATAGCAAGCAAAAAAGTGTGTTGGTTTTACAAAGTGTCTCTAGCTGTAATAAATTGTCCAAAAAGTGTGTGGGAGTGTAATTATTCCTATTTTATATCTGTTACATAATAGATATCACAATTTTCAATATAAAGAAAGACATATATATTCACAATTATAAGCGTTTTTTTAATTTAGTTCAAAATTACCCTTCGTTATCAAATACTTGAACCTGATTTTAATTTTAATTACCTGTGCCCTATCCGCTAGATACATTATATATTCAATCCGTTTTTTTTTAAAATTTGTTTCAGATAATAATTTTGATATACTAATATTTTTTCCTTCGATCCGTATTCCTATTTTTTTATTTTTATCTGAAATAAACATGCCTAAGATATGAACATCTTTGGTTAAACTGATAAGACCAAACATGGGATAAACATGTTAGAAAAAGAGTAATTGCGTCGTATAACAAAAAATAAGTTGCTATTTAGCAATATGAAAAACGTATTGTTTAATCTAAAAGGCATATACGTCCATACTGGAAGAAAGAACCATCCACCACTCCAATAAGATATAGAGCATTACGGATCCGAACTACAACCGCGACTATGGAAGAGCGAAGCCCGTGAAGTATTCTCAAAACAAAATAGTGACTCCTAATAGCCGAGGGAAGTACACTGCTTTAGAAAAGGGCCAACCACAAGGACTAACGAAGAGGAAGCAAATCACAAATCCTTCGATCACAGAGGGGAAGGCAAGCCACAATACCAAACCAAGGCAACGAAGCAGAACCAGATCAAGAACAAAACGCAAACACCCTAGAGAAACCCAAACCACAAGCTGCACAGAAATGCAATGCCAAAACCGAACAAACACCATTGAGTTTGCACTAACCCAGACAGGGAACCTACGCACCCAGAAGATGCATCAGAACCACAATCCAGGCAGCACAAACCTACCACATAAAGACGATGTACCGAGAACCAATCCCCAACTTACTGACAAAGCAAAAGGCTTAGTACAACCAATGAACATCAAGCATGAAGGGGAATCCGCAGACGATATTAAACCCCTTAAGATGATAAAAGAAGAGTGAGACACATCTCGAGAGGACTAACCCCAACAGAGATCCAAACAAATCTTGCCTCGTGGAGAACAGATCCCAAACTTCAGCAGGAAATCAGACAGTGAAGTGGCATCAGTCTGAGAAGGAAGAGGCCATTTGAGCTTCAAAAATAGAAGGCGAGGATGAGAAAAGGAAGAAGAGACAACGCCTGAAGATCCTTAGAAACAGAGACCTACAAACCTCAACCAACAACAAGTCGAAGATGCAGAGAGAAGAGAAGAGGCACCAACAGATGATGTTAGAAGCGGCACCTAACTTCGAACCAAAACCAACACCAAAGCCAGAGCAGGGGATGGCAAACAGAACCAGAATAGCAAACACATAAACAGGAACAACAACAACCAAGTGATATCGCTCAAATTAAATCTCTAGAGCTACTCTCTCAAATTAAGAGATCGATGCAGTACTTAGGGGTCGAATTCACAAGAACTCAAGAACCTCACGATAGACTTTTTCGTTTTGAATTCAGCTAAGCAAGTATGGAATAAATTAAAAAACAATGCAAATAATAATTAAAACGGTTTGTTTATCATGGGAAAACGTCAGGTCCATGGAATTTCTCAGGAAATCAAGTAATGAAGATCAATTAATTGGTTAAGATCGAATTACGAACAAGTTCCAGAACTCAAATCACTAATGTAAAATAAACCAACTTTCATTGCGAGAATTAACTATGTTTAAAACTTAAGAAACCAAATTTCTTTGCGAATCCTAACTTCTAAACAAGCATTAAGCGCATGTTCGATTTGTTCACAAATTATCTAATCCAAATTTCTTTGCAATTATCTAATTTGCTCACTCTAGGTTTTGATCAGATTATAAATCACACTGTCGTGCCAATTTAACAACCTACGATCGAGATTCTAGGGGATCAATCCAGAACTAGCTGTAAGTGAAACTTAGGTGAAGAACATATGAGTTTGAATCCTAACCAATAAATCAATATATCATTCCATGAAATCCCTAATGAGAATCCCTAAACCTAACAAGGGATCTACTCACACATATCAATTGAAATCAAAGACATGAATAAGATAGATATCATATAAATCAGAAAAGAGAAATAGAAACAGGGGTTCGAAATCTTCTCTCAAAGTAGTACAAAGTATCATATCAGCCCCAAGCTCTAAATCTATCCAAGTTCTTCGCCAAAGCCAAAAGTTTGAATAGAAAAGAAAGCGTGTGTAAAACTTGTGTAGAAAAAGCATCCTCTCCAAAAGTGGCTTAAAATAAGTATATATAGGTCTAGGGTCGGATTTGGTGGAGTTTGGATGATTCTGGGGCTAAAAAGGAAAGTCATAATTTGCCTTTTTCGTCTGGAAAGCAGATGGATCGATCCAGAATTGGATGGATCGATCTGGCTCGATCTGGCTCGATCTGGAAAATTCATGCGCGCCAGATTTGTCTGGATGGATCGATCTAGACTTGGATGGATCGATCTTTCTCCTTCTGGTCTCATCTCCTACACATGCTTCTTCTGCTCGCCAGATTGATATATCTTCGTTAAAAACGGCATAACTTTATAACCGTTGATCGGAATGACTTCAAACCACCTCCAAATGAAAGCTAACTCAAGTGGCTATATTGTCTCCAAATTTCATTGCAATCCAATCAAGGAAAGCCTTTCAAATAACACAAGGTTTCCAAAACTTCATCATGATCCCACATCTTCATAAGTCCAATTGCACACAAAATACCGTGTTTCCTCCAAAATGACTTAAAACCTGTAAAGACTAGATAAAAGAAATATAAAGACTCTAAAAACACAATTTAACTCGATAAAACAACGGATATCATGGTTGAAAACCATGATATATCACCCAGCAACGAATAGAGGCAGTCAAGCTAACCAGGAAGCTCACAGGGATATTAGCTAGAGGATTAAATGGAAGACAAGATCCAAAGCCAATACCGAACGCAGGTAGAGGAACCAAGTGCATCGCCGCTGCGAACAAGAAGGGGAAGGAGGGAGTAGGACGCCGGCGAAACCAATCCGGTATGACTCGTCCTTAGAAGTCACCGCGGAGAGAAAGCTAGCCTGAAAACCCACCTTGAACCCTAGTTAGTAGAAACCCGCAACTACAGAACCCACAAATCGGATACATTAGATCCGCCGTTGTAGGTCCATCCCGCCAGAAAAAGTCACCGGAGCTTATAGAACCTCAGATCTACCGTCGTCCTCGAGCAGGCAGAGACGTGGAGGAGGGAACATCATGCGACTCCAACCAACGGAGAGAACCCACGGCAAGACCACTATCATCCGACTTCGACTCCGAACCTCCGCGAATTGAAAAACACTAGATCCACTCATGACTGCCGGACCCATTTAAAGAGGCATCAAAAGAAAATATAAGAGGAGGCGGTCCCTCTCACAGTAACGGTGAAAAAATCCGACCACCGAAGAGGGAATCGGAAGTTTTGTCTCTTGATGGCTAGGGCGAACGGCTTGGGAGCGTTTAGGGGAACGATTGTCTTTTTTCAACAAAAGAAGCATTAGAACGGGTTAACTAGAAGATTCTATAGACAAATCGTATATGTCCAAGGAAAAAGGAGTCGTAAAAATATATAAATGCAGAGCAAAGTACAAATTTAACTAGTTTTCAATTGATTCCAATTTTTGTCATGGAGTTTCCATCATTTTCGATTATGGAAATGTTGGCCACAGTTTGTAACGCCTGCTATATAAAGAGGGGGTGGATTGCTGATGGTGTGCAAGAACGAAAAAAAAAACATAAATCTTGAATTTGAAACTCGAAAGAATATGATGATATTATTGAGCAAGGTCACGTTGGACACGAAGGGAAGAGTTATTTTACCAATTACACTCTCTAATCTGGTTTTCTATTTAATTGATTCTATATTTTATAAGAAAAAAAAATACAGTATATATATTCAAAGTTTTTTGGGAAAATTAGGAAAAAAATATCTTTTGACCATATATTTGTCAATCTAAACCTTTTCTAAATTAAGCTATTTAATGACTAAAGTAACCTTAACTAAATCTTTTAAATATCTAAAGTAATATTTTAAGGACAATAACAATTAAAAAAAAAAAACACACGATCATCCTCATATTCTTCCCTAGGAGAGTTTTGACGAGGACGAAGGAAAGTTTTTGTGTTCATACACGCTGCTCCTTTTTCGTTTTGAGGTAATTATATTCCTAGTAGCTTAGGCTCTTTGTTTCTCTTAATTCGTTTTAGGTTAAACATATATGTTTCTCCATGTTGTTCAAAGTTGACTTCAATTTGTATCTCTGATGTGTATGATTCTCTTATACTCTTTTGATTTGCTTTCGTTCTCATACTTTATAATTTTTCCTCTGTATAATATGTACATTATACGTAATTTAGAGATCTTTTTATGCCTTAGTTTTATGTTCTACGAAGTGTAGAATACATCTTCTGCGTTTCCTATTTGTTCTACGAAGTTTAGAATACATCATCTGCGTTTCTTATTTGTTCTACGAAGTTTAGAATACGCCATTTTCGTTTTCTATATGGTCTAGTAAAATAGACTATGTCTTCTACTGTTCCTATATGTTCTACGAAATTTAGAATACGTCTTCTTCTTTATTTAAACGTCTACGCGATTTAGAATACGTATTATACGGATTTAGAATTCTTCTTCTACCATACGAATTGCGCAATACTTATCATTTTTTTTAATGTCACAGATGAATATGTTGCATATCTACGTAATGTGTGGTATATGGAGATCCTTTTGTAATGACAAGTGGAAATTTATTGTTGATAAAGAAAAATGTGGTAGATTGCTTACTTTGGACTCGACTACTACTCTTGAAGAGCTAAAGATGATGGTTTTAGAAGATTACAAGATAGAACATGGTATGTTTGATATGGAATTTAGTTATTTGCCTACTGATTTGATCAATGAGTCAGGAATTCCTCCAGTTGTTATTACGAACGATAGGCAAGTGAGAAATTTGGTTGGCTATTTGAGAAAGAACACTGCGATACAGTTGTGCGTAACATTTAAAGCTAGTGCTGTCAATCGAAGGAACAGAGTGAAGATTGATTTGAATGAGGAGCCACATGATTCAAGTGATGAAGGGGATGATGATAATCTGCTTGAAGTACCTGAAGAATGTGTGAATGTGGCTAAACGGAATGGTGATGTCAAAACTGATCATTTGTATGCTGAAGTTGGCGATGATGATGATGATGATTTAGTGTCTGAAAACATTGATAATGGTGAGAAGGAAAATTATAGGGTGGTAGACTCGTTCAAGAAAGGGGAACATTTCAAAAGCAAAGAAGATCTGAAAAAATCTTTACAAATCAGTGCGATGAAGCATAATTTTGACTACAGAGTTGCAAAATCAGATCTGAGATGGTGGTCTATACGCTGCAAAGACAATGTCTGCAAATGGAGAGTTCGTGCGGAGTGTTCAGAGGGGTCTACATATTACCGCATCAATAAGTATGTGGCTGAACATACATGTGCTCCTTCAAAGAAAAGTAAGTTCTCGAGGAAAGTTTCAGCAAAAACAATTGGGCATCTTATTATGAAAAAATATGAGGGTGTGAAGGAAGGGCCTAAACCGAATGATATCATAAATATCATGCGTACAGAGTATGGATCTGAGCTCTCTTATTCACAAGCGTGGGAGTCCCGTGAGTATGATGTTAACACCGTTAGAGATATACCTGAGAAAAGTTTTAGTAGATTACCAAGATACTTGCACATGCTACAAAAAGCTAATCCTGGTACGTATACTAATTATGAGTCGCCAACAATAAACAATCATAAACAATCATAAAAATCAGAATAAATTATTAGATATGCTAAGTTATACTCACAGTCATTCCAAATGTGCTCTTGAGAAGAATAATCTCATCATAGGATACTCTTGCAACACCTTTCCAATTTGAACATCGCGGACCTTCAGCAAGATCGCTCTTGATTTTTTTTCCTAACAAATTTCTCATCTCTGGAATGGCTTCCATAATCCAAATCTGAAATCCATACGAGAAGCCATCCAAAACGTAGCTCTTCGGGTTCTTTAAATTATCTCGTGTATTAATGATGGACTCAACTAGAAACTCAAAAGCATCACGGCCCCATGGATAACTCTGAACCTTATCAATATCCATGACCAGCTTGATGTATTTATGCGGAATTTCTTTCTTTTCATCCTTTGCCATTATCAACCCTGCTATTACGCAGACATACACAAACCTGATTTTGTCCACAAGCTTCCACTTCTTAACACCGGATAGGTGTTTATCAATCAATATCTCTATGGTAATCTTTTCCTTCATCTTTAGCAGTTTACTCCAAAATCCATTATCATCTTTCCACCTATTTAAATTGATGATCATTTTATTATCACTGCAGTTGAGCCCAGTCACAGCATAGAATTCTTGCAGTGAAAATCTTAGTGGTCTCCTTCCAAACACACACCAAATCTCATGCTTTTTGTCAGTAACTAGCTGCCTACACATCATGCTATGTATCAATCGAGCTGAATAACCGAGTGAATTCTCATGTAATGCTAAAATATGTGCAAATACAAGATCTCTCTTCACTTTCTTGTACTCTCCTGGTAAGACTCTCTGTATTTTATCCATAAGTGACATTTTGCAGCTATTGTTTATATGTTCCACTTGTGGTTCCTTTCCCTCTTTGAATATGCGTTTTGGAAACTCTTCTTCCATACCTATACATAATGTCAAATAACAAGATGCTTAGTTAAAGAGCATATTAAAACAATTTTTAGTTTATTGGCCATCACTTCAAACTTTGCTAGAGAACTGAAGTAGATTCTATAGATGCATAAAGTATAGAATAGAAACTGTAAAGTGACCTTCATAGGCTTCTCGATCCATTTTATATTTGACACTCCAGAAAACAGAGTAACCTGCAACCAAAAGCAACAACATGTTTAAATATACTAAAAACTAACAAGTCTTTCTAAAAACCATAAATTGTACTAAGTAAAGCTGTTTAAGCATCAAATCTTTCAAGTATCAGTGGAACTACTAATAAATTGTAGAAATCATTGTGCACAAAAATTAAGCTATCATGAATTTGGATAACAAACAAGAAATAGAGCTTCTGAAAATTCACTCATAACTCCAGTTACATATGGAGAGTGAGAATGTATTTGATTCCCAACATAGATTGGCTCTACCAAAATAATTGAGAGAATATGATTTTAGATACTTTGATACACATACTCAAATACTCACAACGACATTAACCAACACAAAGAAATGTGTAGAAGACTTCTATTAAACAAAGCTTACACAATAACATTTTTTTCACCCAACTTCCATTAAACAAAGACTGCAACTTTCAAAATTGAAAATTACTTTTATTCATAATCCAAACACAACTACGATCAGTGAACAATCAACAACCGAAATCGAATTGAATTATTAAGCTATACACATATGATGAAAACAACAGAACAATCATCCAAACACGATGAGAATGAATCGAAACGAAAGATGTGAGAAAAGTCTGTGTTTTGCTATTTTGGATATCAAAATTTACTTCTTCGGGTCAAGACAAAGAGCCCAGCACGGCGGAGACCAGTGGAGATTCCGACTGCGAAACCGTTTTCGGATCCAAGCTTGATTTTTCTCAGCTGGTGAAAATTCTAAAAACTAGAACTTTGTAATTGTCGACGGAAACGACGAAAATAATAGGGAAAAAGGATAATATTTTTTGTTTTTCCCTTTTTATTTTATTATTTTTAAAATAAAAGGTAAAATAAAATTTAGATTAATTAAAGGTTTAGTCTATCAAACCTTTGGAAAATTTAGATTGACAAAGATATGGTCAAAAGATATATATATTTTTTTAATTTTCCCAAGTTTCTTTGGCTTTTACTCACGGTTTGACTTCTTGGACCAAACATTTATGAGGAGCGTCATCCAAACAGATCACTTATATCTTTATCTGTATTGACCTGAGAGAACTGAAGACACCTGTTACATGACAGGAACTTTGAAATATATGTAATCTAGTAGTTTTACACACATGCTAGAATTGAGTTACAATGAAAAAGAAGAAATGAAGTTTACCTCTTACGTTTTCTTCAGAATTAATTCACCAAAGCAATCACCAAAACATTCGTTTATAAAACATGGAAGTGTGTAATTAAGCTAGATCAACCATAGAGTGATAGAGATATACGCAAAAAAGTTTGCAGCTTCCTTTAATATAGGCATGAATGATAATAAAACAAAAAGCGCTTGAAAGCTCAGGAAAAACAATTTATCGAAGCACCAAAACAAGATGACTTGATCAAAAACACACATTACAAAATTCTCCATTCAGATATTTATTATAAAAAAAAAAATTGCTTTTAACATTAACAAAAAAAAACTAATCGATCAATGAAGTCATCGAAACATTCACCGTTCATACAAGTGACTGTCTAATTCAGTTAGATCAGTCACTTGTACCCCAAGGAAAAAGAATATCAAAAGATAAATTATTAGGAACCTAAATTATTCACTACTACTCCCTTGAAAGCTTATCTTGGGTCGTCGAGAATTTAAAAAAAAAACATCAAATTGATCATTAAGGAAAAAAGCATAAACACAGAAAAAAACCAGAACTTTGGAATACGAAAAGCAGAGAAAATCCAAATAGCATTGGGCACAACATGCAGCCGATCCTTGGAAGAAGCAACAATGGCGAGTGAGGCGGTGCGCAAGGAGACTTCCACCAACCTCGGACCAAATCGTGAAAGAGTATGGTCAAACGAAAAAAAGATGATCCCGAGTTTCATCTCGTTCACCACATAATTTTGAAGCAAAAGAAGAGAATCCTCTTAATATTATTATTTGTGAAGTGATTTTGGAGAAAATGTTTACGTGTCAACTCCACAATTACTGTCACCAATTTTATTATGACATGGCAACTCAATAAACTCACAATTTTACATTAAATTACTTCTTAATGCCATCAGAAATCAAATCAAAATATATATTTGTCAAGAATTCAGAACTATGTTTATGTAAACAAATATTAAAAAGAGAAATCCTCTTAACATTATTTGTGAAGTGATTTTGGAGAAAATGCTTACGTGTTGCTCCACAATCAGTCTCATCAATTTTATTATGACATGGCAATTCACTAAACTTAGTCACAATTTTACATTAAATTACTTCTTAATGCCATCAGAAATCAAATCAAAATATATATTTGTCAAGAATTCAGAACTACGTTTATATAAAGAATTATTATAAGGAGAAATCCTCTTAACATTATTTGTGAAGTGATTTTGGAAAAAATGCTTACGTGTCAGCTCTACAATCACTCTCACCAATTTTATTATGACATGACAACTCACTAAATTTAGTCACAATTTTACATTAAATTATTTCTTAATGCCATTAGAAATCAAAAAAAAAAAAAATATATATATATATATATATGTTAAGAATCCAGAACTACGTTTATGTAAAGAAATATTAAAAAGAGAAATTTAAATAAATCTAAACGTTTTGAAAAGAAAAAGAAAAAAAAATCTAAATGTGTTTCGGATGGAAAAGAAGATTATTATAACACATGAAACAATTAATCTTCAGAAGCATTTTTTTAGACTCTTTTTTTCTACTATAAGCTATTTATGATCATCGATTTATTATTTTATGGGATAATTTATCTTCAGAGCAGTTTTTTTTAGTTCATAATTTCTTATATCCTATTGTTAACATAAATAAATTAACAACTCACCCCTGATCATTAACATACACGATTTTTCATATGATTTCAATAATATAAAATCCGATTGTAATGTTCATAAAAATGAAATAAAATTCAATTGTGATGTTAATAAAAGACGAAATAGTCACCAAACATAGTCACAACTGATCATTAACTTTGAATTTGTGACGTTCTTAAAAAAAACATAGTCACCAAAAGAAAAAATATCATGATATCATGAGAAATAAATCATAAATCATGATTATATTTTTTAATGTCTTCCCAATTAGAAATAAATATTATTATCATCTCTTGAACATTAAAAACAATATTTTCAATTAGTTAAGAACTCATATTATTGTTTCAACTAAATCTTACTAACCTTATTTGAAAAAAAAAAAAATTATCATAACTTCAATATTAAGAATATTTAGAAGGTATCATAAATTTGAATAATATATGTATGTAGGTAGTTTACGAGATTTCCATATAAGATCTTTATGGAATCAAAATTGGACTAAATATAATTCCATATTTTCAACATTGTTAATATTATATAATATTAGTTAAGATACAAAAAATCAAAAAAAAAAAATATTATTTAGGAATATTCACAAAAATATGCTACCTAAATACTACAAAATCTCTATATATACCGATCTCCTACACTATCTCATTTTCATTCATACGCAAAACAAAAAAAGAAGCACAATTTTATAAAATCAATGTCGATCATAAAAGAAATCAAACTCTTCTTTCATTCTCTATAAGAATATCAAGCCGAGTGGTGAAAAACAAAAGATCAAAACCCATATTTTGATAGTATGGAAGAAATTTAATAATAATGCATGAAATTCTATTGAGACTGTGTTGGTTGATCAAGAGGTTTGTTTTCCATTCTCAATCTTTCTTTTTTTTTTGGTTTATTTCTCAGTATAATATTTATGCGAACCACAAGGATCAAAGACATCTTGATTGAAAAGATTTTAAATAGTTCTAAGGTTTTGAAACTATAGATTTCGTCTTAATGCTCTCTTTTTATGTGTTTTAACGTTTGTTATGAATACATATGTAATTGGTCAAAGAGTGAATATTCGGAGTATCGAGCAGATAAAAAAAGAGGAAAGGGAAATAATACCACAAAATTTGACATTGTTCTACAAGACACAATGTTAGTTAATTCTATAAAATTTTTGTTTAGATTATGTCATATAAACTACGATAATTTTTTTTTTTTTCATTTCAAATTACCAAGTGATAGTTAAAGTATCATCCATAATGACAGCAGCCAATTGTCATTTCCACAATTTCTTTGCATGATGAATTCTTTATCGTCAATCCAAAAAAAAAACAATCACTTCAGTTGTTGGAAGAAGCAAGATAATAATAATTTAATATATATATATGGATGTACGATTCTCTAGCTGCAATTACATTTTAGAAAGAATGTGGAAAACATGGAGCTGAATATGCTAAACACCCTCCAAAGTTTCGAAATCTAGAATAAAAATCTAATGCGAGTCATAGAACAACATCTAATGTGAGTTATCTATTTTTGTTTTTGCTAAATTTGTATCTCCAACTAATTAATATATACTCAAATTTATATCGATATTAATTTGTTTTTTTTTGTTGATAAAAGGCATTCTATTAAAGCAGGTGAAAGATTTACAACATGGTAAAATACAAACTTAAGAACAACTCTAAGACTTAGGCTAAGCAGAAAAGCAATAATTTGAAAGCAAAAAGGATACTAAAAAGGAATATAATACCAACTCTTGGAAACGTCGAACCCCAAGAAAATAGCAGATAGCCACAATTTGATTTTTTTTTTTGTCATATTTCAATAACTATCATTATTCACTAATTAAGATTTTTGTCTATTTACCATTTTTGTGTGTTTTTATATATATTGTACATTTAACTATATAAATTATAAATTATACATTTGAAGTTTACTACACCTCTGTGAAGTAATAAAATGGTAAAACTAAACTTCCACAAAATCTTATTATTAAGGGTCGACGACCTATTTTTTTCCAAAAACAAACTTATAGCACCATATCCACATAGTTTTTAAGCCTCAATGTCTTGCCCCATCTTTTGAAAGTTACACACTTATATACACATAACAGTCGGTTATGTTGGTTTATGTCTCGAACCCGATACGAAACCACATAAGACAACAAACCGAATTAGAAAACCGGAACTCACCTGTAACCCGACTCGAAACCCGACCCGTCAACCATTTAAAAACGAGCCGTTATGAACAAAAAAATTTCCAATCCCTTTAAAAATCGACGAACTCTAAAAAAAGTTTTCTCTAAATCGACTGTAAATTGGTCAATGTTTCTTAAAATTGAGTAAGTTTCTTGTTAGGGAATACGATTTCACCGGGTAGATAGTCGATTTGATGCAACAAAAATCGATTTCATAGGGATGTGATGTTTGTCGAATTTCAATTTCATTGTGAAGTTTCTGGGTTTTGTATGTTATTGAAGATTCGATTGTGAACATGAGCACTGGATCTGGAACTTCTACTGGAAAATCAAATGTCCAAAGAAGAGGAAGAATCGTGGGTGTTCTGAAGATATGTGGGTGTGGGCAACAAACTGTGGAATTGATTTCCAAATCTAACGCTAATCCTTACCATAGGTACTATCGATGTGCTTTTGCTGCATCAAAGAAGTTTGTCAATGACAACCATACATTCAAGTGGGTCGATGAAGCATTGGTAGATGAGATTGAAGCATTGAGTTCTCAAATCTCGAGTCTCCAA
The DNA here is from genome assembly GCA_900406555.1 of Pseudoturritis turrita. Taxonomy (NCBI): domain Eukaryota; kingdom Viridiplantae; phylum Streptophyta; class Magnoliopsida; order Brassicales; family Brassicaceae; genus Pseudoturritis; species Pseudoturritis turrita. The sequence continues at coordinate 659,910 of OVBL01000286.1, read as the reverse complement.
CAATTTGTGAAAGATATTACAGCAGAGAAGATGGAGCTTGAGAAAATCGTGTTTGAGAGGATGCAATTGAAGCTGGAGAAAGAGATATTTGAGAGGGTTGAAGATGAATTGGTCGAAACCAAATCAAGTGTGAAGAAAATGATGATTTTTGGAGTGTTTGGGTTTATGATATTGTTTGGTCTGATGAAACTAATAGGTTGGGTTGTTGTTTTCTCTGGTTTGGTGTGTGTTATGTTGTGTGTTATGTTCTTTTCTTGTGTGTGTGTTATGTTGTGTATTATGTACTTCTGTTCTTGTATTGTGTCTTTGTTTGGTTCGGTTGTAAGCAGAATGTAATAAAAAAAGGTTTCCAAATTGTTGAAAAACTCAGGTTCATTACATAAAGAGAAAACAGAGACCGTAACACAGATTCATACACAGGTTTATGATTAAAAAAAAAAAGAGACTACAAGACCGAAACTCAGAACCATACACAGGTTTATGATTCTAAAAAAAAGAATACAAGTTCCAAAACACATAACCATTCACAAGTCCCAAACTGATCCAGCTGCTTAAGACTGAGATTATGAAGCTTGACCTTGAGAAGCTTGACTTTGAGAAGCATGGCCTTGAGAAGCTTGACCTTGAGAAGCTTGACCTTGAGAAGCTTGGGAACATCTTGGAGGCTCGTCATTGAAGCGATCTCTCTCTCTTATGGGAACATCTTCTTCTTCATCACTCTCACTGTCTGGACAGACGTTGTGATGAATTGGAGACTCGTCATTGAAGCCCGCAGTAGCTTCTTCGATGTTGTAGTAATTTCGTTCCCGAGGATCTTTGTGATCGGACTCATCTCCTCCAGGATCGCCGTTATACTCCACGATTTCAGTCATCACAGATAAACGACCTAGATTCTTCAACAATAATCTCAAACCTTCGAAAATTTGAGATTCTCGAACAAAAATTGATTTTAGGGTTTTCAATTTGGGAATTTTTCTATTTAAGGATTTTTGATTTTAGGGTTTAATGAAACAAATCGGGACTGGGTAAGTTATTCATTCTAATCAGGTCATATTCGGGTTTAATTGGGTTTAGTCTCGGTTTATTTCGTGTTTACATGGTTAATTTTGCATTGGTCTAAAGTAAACCAAAATAGTCATCTTCTGGATGTAATTTGATTTCAAACTTTCATTTTTTGTGTATATAAGTATGTAACTTTCATTTTGTCTGTATATAAGTGTGTAACTTTCAAAACATGGGGAAAGACATTGAGGCTTAAAAACTGTGTGGATCTGGTGCTATAAGTTTGTTTTTGGGGGGAAATAAGTCGTCGACCCATTATTAACAATCAAAATGTCAACATTGTTATACTAAAAATCATATCTAATAAATCAAAATAGATTATTGAAGTGTAAAATTATATATCTTATTATATAAAGCTTGATGCGTCAAACTTCGTAATTAACACGATCGTGATACGTGTCAGCCGATCGATCGGATTTTGACACATGTAATTTTTTTTCCAATTAAATTTTGACATATGTCATACAAATCTTATTTCCTTTTAAACTTATATATTTGTATTTATCAAGTAGATTATAAAAATCAACATATATAAAAAAAATAATTAGTTTCTAATAAATAATTAGTTGATAAACATGGTCTATTCTTTTAAATATTAACTTTATTATATGTCTCGGTTTTGTTTTTTTCGTACAACCATTTTTTTTTCATCTTTTCGTTTACGTTTATTAAGATGAATTAGGTTTCAAAAAAATATTAATTAATACACGTGTAAAAATTTTTTGAGTTCAAATAGATTTAGGTTTACATACTCAAATCTTCAAAGATTATAATATTTTGCCTTTATATAACAAGTTTTTGTGCTCTCTCAATCTTCTCACTTAAAAAATTCAAAATACAATAATCTCTTCCACAAATTTTATTTCAGCTTTTTATTATAAAAAACCATCGATTACTCTCTTATTCAATAAAAACAACATATCTCAATATTTTCTAATTAGCTTATTTTAGTAATTCATAAAAAAGAGTAAATAAGCTACATATATACACGCTTATTTTGATTTTAAATAGAGATAGATATGACAAAAAATCAAACACGTTTTCTCATTAGAATATTAAATACACGTGTAAAAATCTTTTAAATAGAATTAGGTTTACATACCCAAATCTTTAAGGATTATAATATTTCACCTTTATTTAAACAATTTTATATTCTCTCGATTTTCCCACCAAACAATTTTAAAATTTCAATAACCTCTTCTAAAATTTTTGTTTCTAACTAGCTTTAGCCACATGTTAAAATAAATTTTTTTATTTAAAAAAAATCTAATATCATTATATTTTAAAATCAGACTAAAAAAATGTACATTCTATTGTGATTTTTTTAAGACTTACCACTACGTAAACATCCTAAATATTGTAAAACTGATGTATCCGAAGAACATTATTTTGAAAGTTTCTCATGTTTGTGAAAATTATAAAAGGTAAGAAACCAAGTGATGAAACACATATAATTCATTTTTCGTTGGAATAAAGATAATACTTGATTCATAAGTGAAAAATAAAAATTCAAATATGATTAAAAAATGTGAATAAGTTTAATTCAAATAAAAATACGTAAATCGATTTGTCAAGAGTTACAAAAAAAGATTTATGAGTAGTTACATAATAAAAAGTAAACATAATTTAAATAGGAATAGGAAAAACTAATAATTTAGAAATATGTAAAAAACAATTAATTGAAAATTCAGTTAATATAAAAAAAAAGTAGGAGAATCAAAATCAATATATAATTTGTAGGATTTTCTACGAGTGATTTCACATCGACGTTTTCAATCTTATTTTATTTATTTTTGTTTTCTATTTTTGTGCGGTTTATAAAATATTAAAATAGTCAAAATAATTCAACTAAAATATGAGAATAAATTCATCAAATTTTAAAAATGGATTAAAAAGTAATATTAATTCAAATAGAATAGGAAAACTAATAATTTGAAAGTATGTTATAAAATTTAATTAAAAATCAAATAATAAAATGATCAAAGTAAATAAATAAATGTTAGATTTCTGAATTAGTGGTTTTGCATCAGCGTTTTCAATTTTATTTTATTTATTTTTACAGGTGATTTAATTTTGATTTATACTTTTAATTGATTAACTTTTTTTACATGTTATAAAATATTAGATTAAAAATCTGCATATATGAGGGTCCTTTATCTAGTATTCTAGAAAACTCTAAAAGATAAATAATAAATATAAATATAATTAAAATACAAATAAATGGAAATTATCCTAATTATGCGCTGCCTCAAAATCATCCGAATTATCATAAAACCGAACCGAATTATCATAAATTCCAAACGAAATATTATTTTGGGTATAATTCAGTTCCCATAAATTCTAAGCTACCTGAACCAAATTTTAAGCGAACCGAACCGAATTTTGTTTGGTTCCAATTTAGTACCTATTTTACATATCCGAATTATCCGATACTTGACATATTAGAACCAAATCAACGTGAGTGAATACCTGAATGTCCATGTCTATATAAAATACAATTTATCCGCGTATGACGCGGACAAATTACCTAGTTATTAATTATATATGAAGCTCAAAACACAACTTTCATATTTTGTCTACAAAATAACAGAGCATTTCTTGAGAATATTCTGGAAGCACAGGTATGAAAAAAGAAAACCACACATTACGAAGACGATATTATATAGGCATCATAATGAACCTTTATTTCATAGGGGAAACCATTATCACTTCAACGTCTAGCTGTCCTTCTGGCTCGAAAGAACCTCTCCTTGATTGAGATTAATTCTTTGAGAACTTCGCTCATCATTGCCAATCGATTTGTAGGTGATTCTTCACAGCACCTAAGTCCTACCTCGAAAACCAATGTCAAGCACTCAGCAATGGGAAAACCGACTCTGAGGCCGTTTCTAAGAATGGATTCGTCAGCAATGTCCAATACGCGCTCTGGTAACACCGACTTGGTGTAGCTGTGTAGTGTAACGTTTCCCCCAAATAACTCACTGGTTGGTCTTTTTCCAGTGAACATTTCCAAAAGGAGAACCCCAAAGCTATACACATCACCGTGTATTGATGGCTGCCCTCCCATTCCATATTCTGCACCATAATTCACATAAACAAAATTGGAGGTAATAAAAGAATACACTAATTTTCTTCACTTAGACGTTACTGATGTGTAATAGTTTTACCTGGTGCGGCATAGCCGATGGTTCCTCTGACGCCGGCCGAGCTTAGTTGGTTGAGGAAGGACTCTTTGTCGAGCAGTCGAGCTAGACCAAAATCACTAACATGGGCTGTTAGATCATCGTCTAGAAGTACGTTACTTGGCTTAAGATCGCAATGAGCTATAGGTTCTTGGCAATGAACATGAAGATAGTCCAAAACAGAAGCCACGTCTATCGCTATGTTAAGCCTTTCAACAAGTGTCAAAGTTCGTGAGGGCCTACGAATCTCTTCGACTTCTTCTGGGTGCAGCCACATATCCAAGCTTCCATTCGGCATGAATTCATAGATAAGAGCTCTAAATTCGTTTCCTTGGAAATCAATACTTGAACAAGCTGTCAACAGTTTCACAAGATTACGATGCCTTACGTCCTTGAGGGATTCACATTCTGCCATAAAGCTCTTCATCGCTCCACTTCTTTGCAGGTTTAGAACTTTCACGGCAACAAGATTGTTCTCCGTCGGGAGTGTTGCCTTAAACACAGTACCAAAACTGCCTGACCCAACCATATTGCTCGAAGAGAAGCCATCTGTCGCATTTCGGAGATCTCCATAGCTTATCTTTTCATGGAAGGCCCCCAAAGTGGAAGAAGCTGGATTATTGGCCTGATGGTTCTTGTTTATTTTTCTGAACCAAATCAGAGAAGCTGAAGCTATGAACAACATCAAAAGCAAAGCTATGCCTACGCTAACACCGATCACAACTTTCTTCAAATGAGAGGAATGCTTTGTCTCCACTGGTGGTGCTTGCGAGAGGCATGGCTTCAGTTGCAACTCCCTGATGCCTCCACATAGATCTCTGTTTCCATATACTGAAACTATAGTAGCATTCTGAAATCTTCCTTCTGTTGGTACCCTCCCCTCAAAATTGTTGATGGATAGATTGAGATATTCCAACTTGGAAAAGTTTGCAAGATATTCAGGTATACTTCCAGAGAGATTATTGTTTGAGAAATCAACTTTTTTAAGGCCCACCAACCCTCTCATATCTGGAATGACTCCATCAAAAGAATTCCCTTGTAAATAAAGTTGTTCCAAAGCGAGACAATTTCCTAGGGCTTGTGGGAATTGTCCCGATAATTGATTATTCCCAAGTGATAGCACAACAAGATTTTGTAATCTTCCAACATCGTTTGGTAGAAAGCCAGTCAATGAATTATCTGACAATCCTAGGTTAACAAGGGTTGGGATTTGCATAATCTCTCTAGGCATAATCCCATTCAACTTATTATACCCAATCCGTAAATCTAGCAGGTGACTACAATTACCGATATTTGGAGGAACAATTCCTTGTAAATTATTGTTGGACAAATAAAGTCTTCCTAATCGAGTAATGTTGCCTATAGAAGATGGTATCTCTCCTGACATTCTATTTGAATGCACACTTAGTTCCCCCAGTCCTAAAAGCTTCCCAACAGAGGTTGGGAGTGGTCCCGTCAACAAATTTCCGTTCAACCCAAGTGATTGCAGGCTTATGAGATTCCCAATGTCATGGGGAATGTTTCCAGAGATGAGATTTTTTTGAAGGCTTAAATAGTTTAGGTTTGTGGATAGATTGGCAATGGAAGTAGGCAAGTCACCACCAAATCTATTGTAACCAACATCTAACACTTGTAGTAGGGTGCAATTAGTCAAAGCACCAAGAAACTCAAGGTCTCCAAAAGACTGACTTCCCAAAGAATTACCAAGAAGAGACATATATTGCAAATTTCGTAGTTTTCCAAACCTCGTAGAAACACTTCCCGTAAAACTATTAGACTCTATTCCAAAATCTTGAAGATTCGAGATATTGGCAAGTGTTGTTGGAATGGCTCCAGTGAAATAATTATCTCCCATAGTTAGCTCTTTAAGGTTTGGTAGCAAATTACCAAAATCAGGCCTCAGATTACCCCAAAAACCATTACTAAAGATGTATAAAAGCTCAAGTGAGGACACGTTGTAGAGAGCGGGAGGAAAAACACCTGAGAAATTGTTCCCTGATAATTCAAGACCCACCATCTGAGTCATTCTAGCTATACCATCTGGAATTCCTCCTCCTATTTTGTTAATTCCAAAGTTAAGATATACAAGGGATGTCAAGTTTCCTAGAGATGCGGGGAGTGTTCCTTTCAGGTTGTTTCGACCAAAATTTAAACTAACAAGCTTCGTCAATGAGCCTAGTTCTGAAGGAACACTTTCTCCAAGATGATTTGAATATAAATAAAGGTACAACAATCTAGAGCAGTTGGACAGACTCGTTGGAATCCCTCCTCCCAGAAAATTTAAGCTCATATCCAAGTGTTCAAGTCTGAACAAGTTTCCCACCTCTTGAGGAATGGTTCCCCCAAAAGAGTTACCAGAGAGATTGAGTGATATGAGAAACGAAAGATTACCAATAGATGGTGATATTACTCCGCGCAATTGCAATCCTCGGAGGTCCAAACCAGTAACTCTCTTGTGTTTGCGCCCACATGTAACCCCAATCCAGTTGCAAAGAGGGAATGAGTTATTCCACGAGGACAAGACAACTCGTTTCTCTTCAGAAACTTGAGACTTTATCTCCAGCAAAGCTTGCCTATCAGTTTCATCAGTAATACCATATGCTTTAAGTAACATGAGAGCATTGAAAGAAAGTAAGAGAAACAGTCTCATGCTTCTAATTTTTTTATTTTATAATTTGGTTAAAAGCTTGTGGAGCTTCTTCTTTTGCAAGAAAGTGAATATAAGGGACGAAGCAATTGCAAAATGCTTTTAACTTGTGGTGATATTGCAACTTGAAGGATTACATTAATGGCTCTTAACCACATAGAGAAAACTGCAAAACTATACAAACTGCATGCATTTATTGTATGCAACCCATCTTGCCATGAAAGTCAAGCTAAGTAGCTTTTCCAAACAGACAACCATTTCACGACTTTTCTGTAGACATCGTCGGTTTACGAATTAAGAAATCAACAAATTGACCAAGTCTAGTATTTTATCATTCCAAAATAGCTTATTTTACAATTACATTCTTATATTTTAAAGAAGAAAAAAAATACAGTATATATATTCAAAGTTTCTTTGGCTTTTGCTCACGGTTTGACTTCTTGGACCAAACATTTATGAGGAGCGTCATCCAAACAGATCACTTAGATCTTATCTGTCTTGACCTGAGAGAACTGAAGACACCTGTTACATGACAGGAACTTTGAAATATATGTAATCTAGTAGTTTTACACACATGCTAGAATTGAGTTACAATGAAAAAGAAGAAATGAAACATTCGTTTATAAAACATGGAAGTGTGTAATTAAGCTAGATCAACCATAGAGATATACACAAAAAAGGTTGCAGCTTCCTTTAATATAGGCATGAATGATAATAAAACAAAAAGCGCTTGAAAGCTCAGGAAAAACAATCTATCGAAGCACCAAAACAAGATGACTTGATCAAAAACACACATTACAAAATTCTCCATTCAGATATTTATTATAAAAAAAAAAACTGCTTTTAACATTAACAAAAAAAACTAATCGATCAATGAAGTCACCAAAACATTCACCGTTCATAAGTGACTGTCTAATTCACTTAGATCAGTCACTTGTAACCCAAGGAAAAAGAATATCAAAAGACAAATTATTAGGAACCTAAATTATTATATATGTAAATCTGAGACTCTTTTATAGAGACTAGTAGTTCGAATGGTGACAGACCCATTTTCGGTTCGGTTCGGATATCATTCGGTTTGTTTCGGTTTGGTTCGGATATTTTGAAAGAAAATCGATTTAGAACCGAAATATATTTGGGTTTGGTTCGGTCTAGATAATTTATATTCGAACTATCCGAAAGAACCAAAAGAACCGAACCAATACCCAAAAAAAAACTAACAACAAAACCTAGTTGAATGTGATTCAAAAGTTTCAAATTTACAAACTACAAGCTACAAACTAATATTTTCGGATTTATAATTGTAATTTTGGATATTTCGATTATTTTAAATCTAAATATAACTACTATTTTTGGGCATACAATTATATTTCAGGTATTCGGATATCTATTCAGTTTTTGGTTCGGTTCGGGTACCCAAAATATTTTATGCAAAGAACCGTTCATGTATTTATGATTATTCGGTTCGGTTCGGTACTTTCTAATTCAGTTCAGTTTGGTTCCAGATAATTTGCCTAGGTCTATAATCATATATATGAAAAGGAGTGAGCCCTCTCCATATTGTGCCACATCATCGCATGAGTGATTGACATGTGTCCTTACATTAATTGTAAGTATAAAATTAAATAAATTAAAATTAAAATTAAAACTTATTAACACATAATAATAAATAATATAGTGTCATAAAAACATAAATAACATTAAAAACATAAATTTAATACAATTAAATAATATAAAATTTAACTTAGTTTATCTATTCGTTTTCCTCTTTTGTGAAATTTATACTCCAATTGGTCATATTTTTCTACATTTATATGCAAATTATTTTTTTAGATTCAATGATTTTGTTTCATTAGTATATATTAACTATGAGGTTTGTATTAGTTATAAATAAGTTTCTTGGTATTTTATAGAGGTAGAAAAGAGGTATTCAGGACGGGACGGAAATTAGAGTAGCAAAATCGTTGTTCCATTTATGTCACATTTAAGATTCGGCATAGAAAAAGGATGAGATGGGACGGGACGAAACGAAAATTCTCAAAAATATAAAAAATGTGATAATCATAAAATTCATATAAATTAATTATTATTTCATATAATATAAAATATAAAAATTAATAATTTTGTTATATTTAATGAAAATAGCCAATAAAAATAAATTTTGTGTGTAATATTTTGTCTTTTATTATTATAAGATACATATTCTATTTTATTCGGCCATCTCTTGGATGGGTAAAATATAATTATGACATAACTTTAATTTTATAACACAGCAAGTCGTTGTTGGATGGATTGTCCGGAATTATGACAAAATCTCAAATATAGGAATCAACGAATTAGGTTCTACAATATCGCCTGTAGAGGCAGAAAAGAATGTTATTGATGGCTATACAAAGTGTATATTTCATGGTTTTCTATCAGTGATTTTTGAAGAAGATTGACATACATGACTCTTTTCGAGATATAAGTATGGGCAGCATATGTCAAGCTATTGGTTTTTGGTCATAAAAATTTAGAGCTTCTTAATTTTATCATGTAAAGTGGTGTTAAAATGTCACTGAACATATATTTGTAAAACATAGCATTTTGAATATTTCTTTCTACTCGAATTGTACTTATCCTCCACATTGGCTAATTTGTATTTTATTCCGTGACTATTTAATTTTCCAATTTTCACAATGTAATGACTTGACGAAACAAAATGAGATACATGTTCAATTATTTATACAATATTACTTATACAATTTGTTCCGAATGGGATTTTGGGAATTTTGTTTTCCATTCTGTTTCCAAACGAGAATAAAAAAAATTATACCATACGGGAATGCATTTCTGTATGGAATGGAAATTCGGAACAAGAATAAGACGGAATGCGATGAAACAAGATATGACGAAAATTTTGATCAACTATAAATTTTTATAAAAAAACTCGCGCGTATGTGCGTATATTGGCCTAGTATACATTAAGAGTAATTGCATCGTATAGCAAAGGATAAGTTGCTATTTAGCAATGTGACAAAAGCACTGTTCAATCTATTGTGAATTTTTCTAAAATTCTATTTTACCCTTGCCTTTCTCTCTCATCTTTGTTCTCCTGCGCTACCGTGTCTCTTCTCATTCCCCACATTTATATTATTCTTCAGTCTCTCTCCTTAACTTTTTCTGAGATTGTCTTCGACAACAATCGGCAATCACACTAGCTCATTGAACCAAACAATTCGTTATCTCGATGCCGATGATGATCGCTGCTGATCCATGTTGCTTTTCCGAGTTTTCAACCTCATCATTTTTGTATAATTGAGTCGACTCATTGAGTTAACTCGGTGAGGTTGTTTGAGTCTACTCATTGAGTTAACTAATTCGTTATCGGCTAGTACACTTGTTAGATGTTTAACATTAGATTTTGCTAGTATGTTGAATGTTTTCAATCACTGAACATCCAACAATACGTATTACCGATAAATAAAATATAATCCGTATTATATAGGTTATGCTTCTAATAATTAATCTAGAAGACTAGTTTGAAATACAAAGATAACCATACTAATGTACAAAAAATGTATTTTCTATTGAATTTGATCAGAGAAGACGATGATCCACAACCGAGCGCTGTGAATCTCGCCGAAAAATCCTAGCCCCGTGAACTCCGCGTCCAGTATTTGCTCTTATAGGATTGAATCGGCAACTAATTTGCTATCGACTATTACACTTGTTAGATGTCTAACATTGGGGTTTGCTAATTATGTTGAATGTGTTCAACCATTAAACATCTAATAATACGTATTATCGATAAATAAATTATTATCCGCTATTATATATGTTAGACATCTAAAAAATTAAGCATAGACAATGATGATATGAGCATATAGAAAAAGAGGATGACTCATCTTTTCATCTCACGAATCCCTCCACCAACCAAGCTTCCGTTGTTGTCGAGGACCTAGCTCCGCTGTCTCAACCGCATCACCTATCGACATCCTTGGATTTTCTCCCAGTGGAACGCTTCTCTAATTTTTGCCCTTCATGTACTTAAAAATTCCTATCCATCTTAGATCACAAAATGCTCCACCTCCGCCGTCGTCCTCTTCCCGGAAACCTCCTACCATCTCCACAGCGGTGTTGAAAGCCATCTGCAAGTCCTCTAGTGGATTTGATTAGAGAAAATGATGACCCATCGCCGAGCACTGTAAATCTCAGCGACGGAGTCAAACACCGTGAATCTCGCATCCTTTATTTGCTCTTATGAGACTGAACCAGAGAACTTATTTGTTATCGGTTATTGCACTTGTTAGATGCCCTAACATCGAGTTTTGCTAGTTTTGTTGAATGTGTTCATTCTTTAAACATCTAACAATATATATTACATATATAGAAAATGTGATACGCTATTATATATGTTAGCGGTCTAACAATGAATTTAGAAGACTAATGAAAAATTCAAAGATAGCCATACTAATGTACTTATATCTTTGGTAGCTTCCGAAAAGTTATATGTTGTTACCAATTAGTCACAATATATTGTTAACAAATATACTCTTTTTACTAAGTAATAAATAGAGTATTAGTGTGTTCAATCATTAAACATTCAATGACACATATTAACGGTAAATAAATTGTTATCCGCTATTATACATGTTAGCGGTCTAACAATGAATTAACAAGCGAACTCTTTTTACTAAGTAATAAATATAGTGAATATATTCGATCATTAAACATCTAACATTACATAGTATCAGTAAACAAATTGTTATCCGCTATTGTATATGTTAACGTAGAAGACAAATTTTAAATTAGAAGATACAACATACTTTTATTGTCACATTCACCAGTTTTCGTTATGAACAAAATCACTACATCAAAAAAATGTTCATCTACCGTGAGAGAATATGCAAGTTAACAATGTAATAATTGAGTTAGCGCGTTAAAAGAAATGTTAGAGGTAAACAAAATGTTTATCATGGCCGAGTCCATTCGAAATTAACTCATTGAGTCAATTTGGTGTGTCCGAGTTAATTCGAACAAATGTTTTTCATTGGATCTTAGCCGAAAATGTGAGCGGCGGCAGAGACAAGTTCCGGAGAAGCTGTGAAAATAAATAAAATTACAAAAATTTAACTAAAATCAACAATAATCGTTATGGGCACCGTCATTATTATTTCCGGTACCATCGTCATCGCCAAAATCAAAGAGAACAAAAAAAAGACGGAAACAGAATAGAAGAAAGAGAGAATAGCAGAGAAAAACAATGGTGAAGAAAAGAGAGAAGAAAAGAGAGAGGGATAAGAAAGACGAATACATTCTCATAGAGACAAAGGAGTAAAGGGTCAAAACACATCCAAAACTTAAGGGTGAAACTAGCTATATCTCTTGTTATGGTCATTTTAATTGAGTCTTAGAAAAATTGGGAAACTTTTGCCCAAAAAAAAAAAAAAAAAAACCAAAAAGTTGGCGCAAGATATTCCCTTTATTATTGTTGGGTGCAAAGTGTCCGCTATTATGTTCCTTTGACTAGCCGTAAAGCCCAATTGAGAGGGGACTGATGAATCAAGTAAGCTTCACTTGGCTTTCTGAAGAACTTAAATCTCAAAGATCACTTTGTTAAACTAAGATGGATTTCTAGAAGGTGGAAACAACACTCCACAAATCACTCCATCAATCACTCCACAAACCACTCCATTATCATCCACCAAACACTCCACAAATCACTCCATCAATCACTCCACAAATCACTCCATTAATCTATCATAGTTTATATATTCATTATGTAATCTCTTGTCTATATAAACCATGTAATCTCTCCATTCATTCCAATAAGAAAAACATATTTCTCCTTCTTCTCTAAAACATTCTCTCTCTCTTGTTTACTCTTTCTCTCTAAAATCTAACATGGTATCAAAGCTTTTACGCTCCTAGATAACCTCATTCTCAATCACTTCCGCTACTCTCTTCATTCTTACCTCCACTTTCTCAAATCTATTCGAAGAAATCTCTCTTTATCCATTGGATAAAAGCTTGTATTAAGCATGGAAGGTTCAAACAACTCTCGGCCTGTGGTTGTTCCGGTGGTTCTCAAGGGAATCAACTACCTACTATGGTCAAGAACAACCAAGACAGCCCTATGTAGCCGTGGACTTTGGACTCACGTTATGACAAGTGAAGTACCAAAGACAATGGTCGAAAAAGATGGCGAGAAAACGGTTGTTAATGGTAACGAAGGCCAATGGTTTCAAGAGGATCAAATGGTGCTCTCGATCATTCAAAACTCGCTTGAAGTCTCTCTCCTTGAAGCCTACTCGTATTGCGAGAATGCCAAGGAACTTTGGGACACTTTACAAAAGGTGTTCGGAAACATATCCAACCTAAGCCGAGTCTTTGAAATCAAGAAGGCTATCAACGATCTCAACCAAGAGGATATGGAGTTTACTCAACATTTCGGGAAGTTTAGATCCCTTTGGGCCGAGCTAGAGATGCTTAGGCCAAGCTCAACCGATCCGGAGGTACTACTTGAGAGGCGCGAGCAAGACAAAGTCTTCGGACTACTTATGACTCTCAACCCTACCTACTCGGATCTCATCAAGCATATGCTACGAGCAAACAAACTCCCAAGTCTTGAAGAGGTATGTGCTCAAATTCAAAAGGAGGAAGGCTCTCAAGGACTCTTTGGTGGAAAGAAGGAGCTTCTCACCGCCAACAAAGGAGTGTACATGCCCGAAGACCGAAGGATGTTGGTGTGTGATCATTGCAAAAAGAAAGGTCATTCGAAGGATAAGTGTTGGATTCTACATCCACATCTCAAGCCCAATAAATTCAAAGAACAAAGGGCTAACTGGGCTAGAAATTCGATGGTGGAGCAATCACAAGCCGGAACATCCTCGGCCGACGGTGTCATGGCTAACATGACTTCTCAACAAGCCGGTGAATTCGTGAGGAAAGCCGACTTAGATGCACTCATCAAAGCCATCCATCAAGGCAACCTAAATGAATCCGGTACCACTTTCTATTCCCATAATCCTAAAGATTCAATAGTTATTGATTCGGGAGCATCGCATCATATGATTAGCAATGCTAGACTACTTGATAACGTTGAATCGGCCATAGGAAATGTAGTGATTGCTAACGGAACAAAAATTCCAATTAAGGGAATAGGAAATCTTAAATTGTTTGAAAAGAAGTCTAAAGCATTCTACATGCCTACATTTACTTCCAATTTATTATCGGTAAAACGAGCTACTACCGATTTGAATTGCCTTGCTATCTTTAGTCCTAACGATGTAACATTTCAGGATATTAAGACGCATAAGGTGCTCGGAAAAGGAGGTGTCAAGGATGATTTATATTTGCTTAGAGACGAATCATTCATTCCCTCATTATCTTGTTCGTTTAGTTCAACTTCTTCTTCGGATATTAATAGTGAAATTTGGCATGCTAGACTAGGTCATCCCCACTCGCGTGCATTAGGACTTATGTTCCCTAGTATCTCGTTTAAAAATGATGAATGTGAAGCTTGTATACTTGGTAAACATTGTAAATCGGTGTTTCCTAAGTCTTCAACTATCTATGAAAATTGCTTTGATTTAATCCATTCCGACGTGTGGACTTCACCTTGTACATCACGCGAAAATCATAAGTATTTTGTCACATTTATAGATGAAAAATCGAAGTATACTTGGGTAACATTATTGCCATCTAAGGATAGAGTACTTGAGGCATTTACTAACTTTCAAACTTATATCTCTAACCATTACAATGCTAAGATTAAAATTTTTAGAAGTGACAATGGTGGGGAATATACAAGCAATGCCTTCAAACAAGTCTTAGCAAAGCATGGCATCATCCATCAAACAAGTTGTCCATACACACCCCAACAAAATGGTGTGGCCGAACGAAAGAATAGACACTTGATGGAAGTTGCGCGATCCATGATGTTTCACAACAATGTCCCTAAGAAATTTTGGAGTGATGCCTTGGTCTCGGCATGTTACCTCATCAATCGGACACCCACCAAAATTCTTCATGACAACTCCCCATTTGAGGTACTCAACAAAACCAAACCTTCTCTTAATCACTTACGTGTATTTGGTTGTGTGTGTTTTATATTAGTTCCCGGGGAGCTTCGGAACAAGCTTGATGCCAAGAGCACAAAGGCTATGTTCATTGGATACTCTACCACCCAAAGAGGGTACAAATGTTACGATCCAGACACAAGAAAGGTCCTAGTATCGCGGGACGTCAAGTTTGTGGAAAGAAAAGGGTACTACGATCAAAGGGATTGGGAAGACTTGCAAGATCTCTCCCATACCTCCTCGGACCGAGCCACCAACCTTAGACGAATCCTAGAGACGCTTGGGATCTCAAGTACATTCGGAGCCGGGACACGCCAAATGAATAAAGCCGATACAAACCCTCCTACACAACCGGCCGAGGGCGCCACGCCTAATGAGGGGTCTCCTCCCTTTGGCCATGAGGGGGGCAACCAAACCGAGATACACTCCGATGTTCATGACCAAGGTGAGTCAAGCGAAGCCATGCCCGATGTTCATGACCAAGGCGAGTCAAGCGAAGCCATGTCCGAAGCCCATGATCAACAATCAACCGAACCAAGTCCCATTGTGCAACAACAACCGGTCACACTAAGAAGAAGCACAAGAAAGAGGTCCTTGCCATCAACATGGAAGTACTACAATTGCAATGCGGTAGCCCATCCAACCCAAGCCGTGTGCACTCTAGCATATATTCCTCAAGAGCACATTGCATTCCTCGGAAAACTTGACCAAGAATACATTCCAACAAGTTACGAAGAAGCAAAGGAACACAAGGTGTGGAAAGAGGCGATAGGAGAAGAGTGCAAAGCTATGGTACAAAATCACACTTGGGATGAAGCCGACTTGCCAAAAGGAAAGAAGACCGTGAGCTCCAAATGGGTATTCACAATCAAATACCTTAGTAGTGGAGACATTGAAAGGCACAAGGCGAGACTTGTGGCAAGAGGATTCACACAAACGTATGGAGAAGACTACAACGACACATTTGCTCCTGTCGCCAAGCTACACACCGTAAGGATTATCTTGTCACTTGCCACAAACCTAGATTGGGATTTATGGCAAATGGATGTCAAGAATGCTTTCCTTCAAGGAGAACTAGAAGACGAGGTATACATGACTCCTCCACCGGGTCTTGAAGACTCGATTACATCGGGGAAGGTTCTAAGGCTAAGGAAGGCTATCTATGGATTGAAACAATCTCCAAGGGCATGGTACCACAAGCTTAGCATGACATTAAGAGATAGAGAGTTCAAGAGATCGGAATCGGATCATACACTCTTTACCTTGAAAAGACAAGAAGGCTTAGTGGTGATTCTCATCTATGTTGATGACATTATCATCACTGGAAACGACAAGAAGGGCATTCAAAGTATCAAGGATTATCTCAAATCCGTATTTGAGATCAAAGACCTAGGCGAACTCAAATACTTCTTGGGAATTGAAGTTTGTCGATCCAATGAGGGCCTCTTCATCTCGCAACGGAAATACATTCACGATCTCTTAAATGAGGCCGGAAAGCTTGATGCAAAACCGGCCAAGACACCTCTCGAAGAAAACTACAAGGTAGAACGAGAGGGGGAGATAGAAGATAGTCTATTTGAAGATATAAGGCAATATCGGAAGATGGTGGGCAAACTAATCTACTTGACCATCACGAGACCCGACTTGTGCTTTGCCGTGAACCAAGTAAGCCAACATATGCAAGCCCCGAAGATATACCATTGGAATATGGTAGACCGCATTCTAAGATACATCAAAGAAACCGCGGCTTATGGCATTTGGATGGGTCACAATGAAAGCTCGGAGATAGTAGGATATTGTGACGCCGATTGGGCTGGTGATAGAAGAGATAGGCGATCCACAACCGGCTATTGTACTTTCATAGGAGGGAATTTGGTCACTTGGAAGACAAAGAAGCAAAAAGTGGTTGCTTGTTCAAGTGCCGAGGCCGAATATCGAGCAATGAAGAAGCTAACAAACGAGCTCACATGGATTAAGGCGATACTCAAAGATTTGGATATCAACACTCAAGGTCCCATAACCATGCATTGCGACAATCAAGCGGCCATACACATTGCCTCCAATTCGGTGTTCCACGAACGCACCAAACATATTGAAGTGGATTGTCATAAGGTGCGCCAAGCCGTTGAAAAGGGACTCATCTTACCGTGTTACACAAGGAGTTCGGATCAACTCGCGGACATTTTTACCAAGGCCGCAAGCTTGAAGGTGTGCGAGTTTATACACTCCAAGCTCGGACTCGTAGAGATCAAGTAGCCGTGAGATTCATACTCTTTTTCCTTATGTGTGTTTTTATCCCAAGTGGTTTTTCACACTAAGGTTTTAATGAGGTGAGTCTTATCGGTTCCAAGCTTATCTCTACGGTTAAGCTTGAGGGGGAGTGTTAAACTAAGATGGATTTCTAGAAGGTGGAAACAACACTCCACAAATCACTCCATCAATCACTCCACAAACCACTCCATTATCATCCACCAAACACTCCACAAATCACTCCATCAATCACTCCACAAATCACTCCATTAATCTATCATAGTTTATATATTCATTATGTAATCTCTTGTCTATATAAACCATGTAATCTCTCCATTCATTCCAATAAGAAAAACATATTTCTCCTTCTTCTCTAAAACATTCTCTCTCTCTTGTTTACTCTTTCTCTCTAAAATCTAACACACTTTGCTAGTAAGAATTTCAAATGGTTTATTGTACACTTAACATAATAAAGCATCTCTCTATATATAATTGCCTAAGTCAAGTACTAGATGATGCAATGGCATATAGAGGGAACATGCGGTGAATCGCAATACCGGTTGATTCAGCGACACCGGTTTGATCTTCTGTAGATTCATTCGGTAATCTCCAATCGAACCGATGCACCAAGTTAGCCAAAACCACCTCATTCAGTACCACAGCAAATGATATTGCTGGACATATCCTTCTCCCTGCTCCAAACGGAATCAGCTCGAAATCCTGACCTCGGAAATCAACAGACGAATCTAAATGCCTCTCCGGTCTAAACTCTTCTGCATCTGATCCCCACGTCGCGGCCTCTCTCCCGATCGCCCAAGCATTGATCATAACCTGTGTACCGGCAGGTATGTGGTAATCTCGTAATGTGACATCTTGTGTTGATTCGTGAGGAACCATCAATGGAAGTGGAGGATGTAGCCTGAGTGTCTCTTTGATCACAGCTTTTAAGTATTTCATTTCTTGAATGTCTTCTTCTGATACACTTGATTTGCCCTTACAAATTGTACGGACTTCTTCTTGAAGTCTGTTCAGACACTCTGAGTGTCGTAGAAGCTCTGTCATTACCCATTCCATAAGTGTGTACGATGTGTCCGTACCACCCACAAAAACATCCTAAAAAACCAAAACAAGAACTAAAGTTATACACTAAACATTATAAAATCTGAATTAGTATCATCTAAAAGTGTTTATTTTCCCTTTATACCAAGATGATTGCCTTTATGCTGAGTCGGTCGATTTCAAACCCTACGCTCTTCTCTCTCTGAATCTCGAGCAATACATCGACGAAATCAGTCCTACCTCCATCAGCATCTACATGATCTTGCACAACTCTCTCAAAGAACTCATCAAGAAATTTTGCCGTCTTTTCTAGCTGACCATCCAAACCGCGGAACCAATCAATCCAAGCAAGCCACGGGACATAAATCCCGACACTAAACGCGCCCAATAGCTTCGTCAACCTCTCCATTAACTCCTTAAAATCCGTTTCACCGCCATATTTCCTTCCCAAAGCAACTCTACATATCACATCGTTAGTTAAACTCGCCAAGAGGTTGCTTAGATTCACCCTCGAAGAGCTCGATTTCCGGATCTTTTCCATCATCAGATTGATCTCTTCGTCTCTCACTTCTCGAAAGGACCGTACCATTTTGTTGCTGAGGAGATGAAGGACACACACACTCTTCATTTGCCTCCAATACTCTCCATAAGGAGCCGAGGCCACATCACGCCCGTGGTAAAGAAGTTTTTCGAAGATTTTTGTCCGTGGACGGCTCGCAAAAGCGCGGTCATGCGTCTTCAAAACGTCGCGAGCAGCGTCTGCCGTAGAGACTACAAGAACGGGGACACTGCCGAAGTGGAGGAGCATGAGAGGACCGTAACGGTAGCTGAGAGAGCATAGTGATCGGTGAGGGTGAAGGCCGAGCTGGTGAAGGTTTCCGATTAACGGAAGTCTCGGTGGTGACGTAGGTGTGTTGCTTTTCTTCCGTGTAGTTTGTTTTTTCAAGAAGATAATGGTAACGAAGATTATTGAGCATAAGAGAAGTATCATGATCATCATTTTTGCATCTCTTCTAAGATTCCTCTTGTGAATTTTTTTTAAAGACTTGTGTGATCTTCTTTTGACATATCCAAACTTCTCCACGGTACGTAACTTCTGTCCACTCAAATATTTCTTCTTTTCCGCCGCCTAACATGAATAATAAATTATGATTATATATGCGAAAATCAAAATTATTAAACGTTGGAGAAATCGCTATCGAAGTGTAGTGATTCTCATTTTGTTTGCCTTTTTTTCTTTTTTCTTTTGCACTTCTTATCCACAGACGTCATTTTGTAAGAAGTGGTGAACAAGTTCTCTTTGAGGATTAGGGTTTGTCTGATCCTCTCCACACTAGCCAATGTGACCACTCACAAAACAGTAATGTAATTCTATATATCAACAATGTGTTTTTTTCCAAGCGGAGATATAATATAAACACAGAAATCAGACGGTTATTTAGGGTTTATATATTTCAATTTTTCCACATTTCTTCAATATATAAAGCTCAAAATAGGATCACAAAAACCTTAACAAAATCTTCGCAAGAAAACAGATATAGCATTCATGGTAGGAGACTAGGAGTTATAATCCGATATCCGATATCAGATCTGAAATCTGTTCTGAAATTTTGGATATCCGAGAAGTTTGAATTTGGATCCAGATAATAATATTTCGGATTCTTCGAAAATGTTCTGGATATGGATATCCATGTATATGGATCCGAAATATATATATATATATATATAAACAATTTAAAAACATGTTTTTACTTATATTTTGTAATTTTATATATATATACTTGAAAGCACATATAAAAATCAATTTTAATGTTTATAATATATTTAGATTAAATTTAAAATATTAAATAAATATTTGATGTTATAATTATTAACTAGGTGGATGGCCCGCACTGTGTGCTGGTATGAAAATTTGTAGACAAATAAGTTAATTTCAGTATTTAATAAGGCAAATTTATCAATTTATATATTAAAAATTAAATATGCATGATTGTTAGTTTTTAAAATTATATGCATGTAAAAAAAAAATATGCATTGGATAATATTTTTAATATTTTGAGTATTATCTTGAAAGTAGAGGTTTTTCTGTTTTGTAATTTTTGTATTTGTGTTGAAATACAATGCAAACAATAGATAACAATATGTAAAATTTCGTAATTAGTAAAATATATTTTAATAAATTGGAAAAATTAGATATGGCGAGAAAGAGAGGGCACACACAACTCCAAAACTCCAAAAAAACACGAAATCAAACAAATGATTTTTTATTCTTCTTTCTAGGTGATTCACCTGCGCCATGCACATGCATGAAAAATTTGTAAACTATATTAATGATAATACGTAATTATCTACGTTTTGTTATCATTCATTAATATTTTTTTTTCATTTATATAAACTCTGTTAATAAAATAGTAATGATTTACGTTTGTTTCTTTTTCGGTCTTTGTTTCTTTTTCTTTTCGATATTTGGTTTTTTCTTCTTCTTCTTTTGGTTTTTCTTCTTCATCTTTATTTTTTATTTTCATTGTCTTTATTTTCTTTGTCTTATCTAACTTTTTCTTTATCTTCTTTTTCTGGTTTTTCTTTGTCTTCTTCCTCGTCTTCATGCTCGTCTTCAATTTTTTTCTTTTTTTTTCATCGTTCTTCTTCCTTCTTGTTCTTCTACTTATTCTTCTATTTCTTCTAGGACTGTTACTTATGGCCTAAATCACTATATTTTTCTTCTTTGCGGTCCATTCGTTCTTCTCCGACTTCTTCTTCGTTTTTTTCTTTCGGTTTTGTCTTCGTCTTCATCTTCTCTTCCTTTTTATTCTAATTTTTATTCTTCCTCTTCTTTTCTTTATTCGTCTTCATCTTCTTCTTCTTCGTGCTATATTTTTTTTTCCTGTTGGATTTCTTCATTCTTCTCAAACTTCTTCTTTCAGTTTTGTCTTCGTTTTCTCTTCCTTTTTCTTCCAATTTTTATTCTTTCTTTTTCTTCTTCACCGTCTTCACTTTCTCTGACTTTGTCTTCTTCTTCCAGTTTTCTTCCTCTTTTTCTTCTGGTTTTTCTTTGTCTTCTTCTTCCGGTTTTTACTCGTTTTTAGTTTTTATTCTTCTTCCAAGTTTTCTTCTTTCTCTGATTTTCCTTCTTCTTCTTCATCGTTTTTGTCTTCTTTGTCTTATTTAACTTCTTCTCCTAATTTTTCTTTGTCCTTGTCTTCATATTCCCCTTCTTCTTTTCTTCATCTTCCGGTTTTTTTCTTCCTTATCTTCTTTTTCTTCTTCATCGATTTCATCGTCTTCTTCTACATCGACTTCTTTTTTTCTCTGACTAATTGTATTTATTTGCTCGAGGTATAGTCTGAGAAATATTGCTCTAATATTTATAAGAGATTAAAATAGGTGAAGGGATTTAGGGATCTATCATTGTAATTGAACTGTGTTTAGTGAGTCTTTATTACTTAGGATGTGTTAGAAAGTGTAGGGATTATGCATTCAAGCACATATATAGCTTCCGCCTAATATTCCAATGATCCCACATATGATTGTAAACCCTCCAAAAACCATGTCCGAGTTTTTTCATTTGGTAGAAACCAAACTCGACTTAGTAGTCTCTTATTACAAAATAGTAGATCATGTAATCAAGAATATTTATGATTACTATTTTCTCACAGAAAATAGTCTTCAAGTCGTTTCCAAATAGGACTACCAGTATCTGACTCTTTGGATCTGCAAAAAAAAAAAAAAAAAAGAGTATTAGTATGTATAGATATCTTTTGCATATACCAGAACATTGAAGAAATAATCAAAAACTCATTTGAGAATTTCATTTTTAATTTGTGAAGCTTCTCCTGTATGAGGCACTGTTTCAATAGATGTCGAGGATTTATTTGAATATTTGGAAGCAAAACCTATAAGTAAAGAGAGTAATGCATTTTCTATGAATTCAAGTTTTGACCGGAAAACGGTCGCTTTAAACATTTATATGATTGAAGGTATTAGAGTACGTATTTAGATATTGACCGATTATGTGCCCTTAAATTTTTGATTTTTTTAATCAAAATCTAGGGGAAAACTTAATTACAATTTTTTGTTAAATATTATTGACGATATTAGTTGGATAAATATCTTGGAAGAAAATAATTTGGAAAGAAAACTAAGAACATATTATCAATATCATCAAAATATAGCATTTAGAAAGAGAATTAATTACTTCGTAAATTTCATTAATGATTAGTCAATTCAAAATATTTATGTTTCTTAAGGATTAGTTAATTATCTTCTAACTTTGCCGAATTTTCTCAAACATATACACAATTAACTATTATTCTTTCTATAAGTTGAACGAAAATCAAATTATTATTAGGTGGTCAATAATAGCTAAGTCTGAAAAATAACATAAAAATCTAAACAATAAAAACTTAAAATCCAGAGACATAATAGAACTGTAAAATAAAAAAATATAGCACTCGGAAACCAAAAAACCAAAAATCATTGATGCACTTAAAAAATAAACCTTTACTTCGATTGACTCACATGAATGAATCACTAAGCATCATTCTCTTGAGCATCCTTTCCCTTATTGACTTTAGTTGAAGAGTTCTTAATAAGTTAATGAGTTGTGTTTTTGACTTTGATACTTGTGTTTTTGAAGATGGAGTCATTTGATTTCATAAATAGATACTTTAGGAGGTTCTCCATTTTTAGTTATAAAATGATGACCATGCCATTAATTTAGTACAATAGAAACGATGAATAACATCTACCAATACGAACAACAAATATATAATATATTCGCAAAAATCTAGCTATTGGATATAAGGTATAATCAATTGAGTTACCTCTATTTGTGTCATGTAATATATGAAGCAACATCAAATTTGTTAAGCAAATAAAATGATAAAATTTTGTGGCTAATATTAATGGTTGATCTACTATATATTTAAATCTCTAATCACCTTATCGCTTCATTATCCCTCACTTTGTCTATGCTTTCACTTTCGATGTGTCTTCGTTATTTTTTGGTGTGTTATTCTCACCTCTGTGCAATCATCAAATTTGCTTTTTCTATATATATAGAGATTCAAAACCAAAACATGATCTAACGTAAAATATATATATATATATATATATAAACTATCTAATTTTTTATGTATTAAATTAACTTTTTTTTTCTTAAGGCTAGCGAATTAGATTAAAATACACCACCGTTAGTGTCATATCATATTTGACGTCATATTTACATGTCACATTACACATCATCATTTTTTATTTTAAAAAATCAAATTAAAACCACCTAGTAATTTTAACTTAATCGACTTCTCAAATCATATATACAGTAGATAATAACTTCCTTATATTTTGTGAAGATAAAATTAATTGAAGAAGATATATGTGGTTGCCTAGAAATAAGGATACAAAGATTGTAAATCATTTTTTTTAGAAACATGAGTATACAAAGATTGTATTCGGATAGAGAAATTTTGAAAAATATCATCCTTCTAAATTTTTTTAAAAAATGCCACTAAAATTATATCATTTACTCAAAATATCATTTATGTTTGGGTTAATTATTTAATGTTAGGGTTTAGTTTTTAGGTTTTAAGGTTTGTTAGGGGTCAAAACCCTTTTAAAGGTTTAGAATTTTAGGGTTTAGGATTTAGGGTTTAAAAATTTTTAATGAGTGGCATTTTTAAAAATGGACAACCCATGGTGGCATTTTTGAAAATTGACACACTAAAGTGGCATTTTTGAAATTCTCCTCCCCCCATTCGGATAACCCTTTCTCTTAAAACATAAAATTGTTGTGTTAGGAGGTGTCAAATTTATTTTGCACAAATGTATGCGGTATCAAAATTTTTTTAAAGACTACGTATGTTATTTTCAAAATTATTAGATGAGGAACAATTTAATATAGGACAATTCTCAAAAATACCACAAAAATAAGTTTTTGTTTCAAATATACCATCACTTAGTTTTTTTCCCAAAAATAGCATTAAAAGTTGGGTGGATTTCAAAAATGCCACTTTTGGTGTGTCAATTTTCAAAAATGCCACAATGAGTTGTCCATTTTCAAAAATACCACTTATTAATGATTTTTTAAACCCAAAATCCTAAACCTTAAAAAGAGTTTTGACCACTGACAAACCCTAAACCCTAAAAACTATATTCTAACATAAAATAGTTAACCCAAATATAAATGATATTTTGAATAAATGATATAATTTTAGTGGCATTTTTGAAAATATTTTAGAAGGGTGGCATTTTTCAAAATTTCTCTTAAAATTTTTTTTCCAAAAATACCACAAAATTAAAACTAAACTTTAAACCCTCAAAATTAAACCCTAAAAACTAAACCCTAACCCCTAAAAACTAAATCCTAAATCCAAAATACTAAACTCAAACCCAAAAATTTAAATTATAAACTCTTAAAACTCATTTTTAGTGTTTATGGTATTTTTGGAAAAAAAAAATTAAGTGGTGGTATGTTTGGAACTAAAACATATATTAGTGGTATTTTAAGGAATTCTTCTTTAATATATATTTGGTTTTAGTTCAACACAATAAATTTTTTTTGACTGAATTAATTTTTTTTTTAAAATAACTATTGTACAATATTTTTTTTATTGAATTAAAATTAAAAATAATTATCATACAATTTAAGATATGTAATTGTTTTTAATTTAAGATGCTACTATAATATTAAATACATTATTTTTTTCCTATACAAAATTAATAACCATAAGTTCTTGCAATAAAAAAAGTAGAAACTCGGAATATATGTAATTTAAGATATGTAAATGATTTTTTATTTTTTATTATTTTCCAAAATTTAGTAATAGATACGTAAATTTTTTTATTCTTAAAAATGTTCATTGTAGAGATTAATTAGAGATAGATGTCATTATTTATGTCTTTCATGTCATGTTTTTGTTGTTATAAATGAATGAAATTATAACAACTTAGCGTTTTCAATAATTATATTTTGCAAATAATAATTAAAACATAATAATTTGACTATTTATTTAGATTTCCTAATAAATATCTTTCAACAACTATTCATAGATTTCGATGGTGATAGCATCTATTTGGAATATTTCATGTTTTTGTGGGTATTATCTTTTGGAATATAGCATTTTATAAGAGGATTGATTTTCTATAGCCAATCAAAACAATAATAATTTCATAAAAATCTATCTATCAGATAAAATTTAATTAATTCGTTTTCTATGTATTATGTAATATAATTGTTTTATATAAAATTTAGTATAAAATTGAGTATTTATATTGTTTCGTTTTATAAAATCGTTGATAATATTTTTAAAAATTTCTATTGGTTGTTAATTTATTTTTAAAATCCGAAATTGGTTGTTAATTTAAAAAAAGGATCCAAAAATTGTTCGTGGTATTTTATTAATATAATAATATTATTAATAATTTGTGTTAAAAGATTGATTAGAGATTTAAGACATGTCATCTTTTTCTTAAAGACATGTCATTGTTTTTTTTTTGGAGAAAACCAATAAAATTAAAACGATTAAATTTTTTCACTAATTGCACTTTCCAAATAATAGTAAGAGGATAGATTTTTTTTGCATTTTATATTAGTCTTCAGTTTTATTAGTTTTTTTTTTATAAATATCCGGAAACCACGTATTCATATAGTTGTTTCACGTATCCGAATATGTTAAAGTTTCATAATATCTAATCCATGTTCGCCCTGATGCATGCTACTTCATTTTTTATAACATATATAGATATAGTTCTCTCCTCAGGCTCAGGGTACAAGAGTGAGTTCACTTAACGCGCTATAAGGGCATCTTTGGTTAATTATTTGTATTGTGTTAAAAATTCAAAGAAAAAAGAATTGACATTTTGGGCCAAACTGATAAGACCAAAATGTGGGATAAACACTAAAACATGTTAGAAAAATAGTGGGAAACATTGCCAACAAAAAAAAGACATCCCTAATCTATGTTCTGTCGCACACACCCAGAAAAAAAAAAGAGGTAATTTAGATTACCTTAAATCGCTACAACAGATGGCATGATCACTCTGTCATAGCAACATCCCGACACCACAGATCTTCACTTCAGGGAAGATGCTGGGACGGAGGCAGTTTCAAAGACTCCTCTGTAATATTACTCCCACGAGACTTTTCTCGTAGAACCGGAGAAGCTTCATCTCCCTCGGGTACCAATATCTTGCTCGAACCCTGGTGGGACTCACTCTTCATGCTGAGTCTCTACCATTTTTAATGGGCTCGAATTGGTGACATCTGTTTTATTTTAATTTTACTTAAAAGGTAAAGGAATAACCCGGTTTTCAATCTAAACCGGTTCGTTAAATAATCCCCCGACAAACCAGAAACGATTCGGTTGGCTTTGCATCATCGATTCATCAGTGTGTTTTGTTCTTTACCCGTTTAAAATCATGAAATTTGAATATCGATCCTTGTTTATTAGGTTTCGAATCAAGAGATGTATTTGCGATTTCCATTTTCCCTAGGCATTGAATACTTGATTTTTTTCGATTGAGATCACTAAGATTATAACTTACCCATGAACGAGTTACCTTTTTTCCTTCAATTGTATTTTGAAGTTCATGATTCCACTTATCTAGCATCAATGAAATTCGCTGTCTTTTTGTGTCAATTGGGGTATGGCTTGGAATCATTCAAGTGCATAATTTCAATCTCTGGATACCTTTTTTTTTCTTCTCCTGATGGTATTTTGTTTCGTGGCGTATAGCAATTCCAAGCAGTTTCAACAAAAATAAAGTTTCTGACGCACTTTGTTCTTGATGTCGGCTCGGGTTTGTTTGCTTCTTGAATTGGTTTCGCCAATCCAATAGTATTGGGTTTTTCTTGCTTTTGAGGATGATGAATAAGCACATGGAGCAATCTTTACGCCATTGCATCATCTACTACTTAAATCTCAAGGATGTCTTTGCTAGTAAGAGTTTCAAATGAGTAAACATGTTTATTGTACACTTAACATGATAAGCATTTAGATATAATGTCTTAGTTAAGTAGTGGTAGATGATGCAATGGCGTAAAGAGGGAGCATGCGATGAATCACACTACCTATTGATTCAGCGACACCGGTTCGGTCTTATGTGGATTCGACCGGTAGTATCCAATCGAACCCATGCACTAAGTTAGCTAAAACCACCTCATTCAGTACCACAACAAATGATATTGCTGGGCAAATCCTTCTTCCTGCTCCAAACGGTACCACAACAAATGATTTAGGTTTTGGAGTTTGGTTTTCAAGACGAAGTAGTGGTATTGATCTTCAGTTCTTCTCTTGCGAGAAGGTGGCCAGTCTCTAATCTGTAGATAGATGAGACTGATTTGCGAGTGTCCACGTGCAAGAGTTGATGGTCTTATTTGGCATTTTTCCACTCGATGTTCAAAATTCCTTTGCTTTGAGCCTAGGTCCCTTCGAGCTCCATGCTTTTTGGGAAAGTTCGAGTTGGTGTGGTTTATGTGCTCGTTTTCAATTTTATCATACGTTCGTTTCCATCGTTGCTGCTATTGGTTGAACTCGTCTTAGTTCCGTTTTCAGGATTTCCAGTCTTCTAGAGTTCATGGTTGTTGGCACAGATTCGACATCTACATGTTCTTTGGAAAAATTCTGGAAACATCTGTTTTCCCCTTCGATCCTTTTTCCTTTTGGATTCTACTCTAATTTTCCTAATGTAGGGATTTGTTTTCGGAGAATTCATGTATTTCGTGGACTTTGTCTCGAAGATATATTTTCATCACCGGACAAATGTAAATTCGAACTTTAGTTCAAATATATTATATTTATATGGAAAAAAATCTCAATTCACCGGAAAAAAAATAAGCACACAATATTCCCTTTACGCATTAACCATCACTTTCCCAATATAAAAATTAATTTTTTTAAAATAGAGGTAATTTATATTACCTCAAATCGCTACCACAGATAAGCATGATCTCTGAGATAGCAGTGCTACTATAAGCACTCATCCCGACCCCACAGATCTTCACTTCAGGGAAGAATCTGGGACAGAGGCAGTCTCAAAGACTCCCCAGTAAATTACACGAGACTTTCACTCGTGGAACAGGAGAAGATTTATCTCCCTTCTTCGGGTACCAATATCTTGCTCGAACCCTGGTGGGACTCATTCATCATGCTGAAGTCTCTACCATCCTTACTGGGCTCGAATTGGTGACATATGTTTTGTTTTAATTATACTTAAAAGTAAAGATATAACCAGCTAAAATAATCCCATCAAACCAGAAACGATTCGAGTGACTTTTTGCATCTTCTTCATCAATGTGTTTTGTTTATTAGGTTTCGAATCAAGAGATATATTTGCGATCTTTCTGTAAGAGTTTTTTCGATTGAGATCACTAAGATTATATAAAAAAAAAAATTGGTTATTTTGCGTTGTGGCGATGTTGTAGCAATTCTGGAGTCTAAGCAGTTTCAACAAGAACAAAGCTATGGTGGAGAATTTGCAAACATCATAGCTTTGCAAATTGTTCTTGATGTCAGCTCGGGTTTGTTTTGTTTTGAACTCTTATGTGGAAGACATCCCTCAACTGGTGGCTTTTTTCCATCAAGAATATTGAAGAAAGTGCTGATTATGCAAACAATGAATCAAGTAAGCTCACTTGGCTTTCTAAATTAGCCTAGAAGGTACTCAAGAAGTTGAATCTCAAGGATCTCTTTGCTAGTAAGAGTTTCAAATGAGTAAACATGTTTATTGTACACTTAACATAATAAAGCATTTACGTATATATAATGCCTTAGTTAAGTAGCAGATGATGCAATGGCGTAAAGAGGGAACATGCGGTGAATCACACTACCCGTTGATTCAGCTACACCGGCTTGATCTTCTGTAGATTCGACCGGTACTCTCCAATCAAACCCATGCACTAAGTTAGCTAAAACCACCTCATTCAATACCACAGCAAATGATATTGCTGGGCAATTCTTTGTGGGTAAATTGGATCCATAGATTTCTGATCCGTATGGGTTCTTTCTGGGCAATAAAATCTTCCACATCTTTGGGTTCATGGACATGGAAAAAATTGCTTAAATACAGGGAGCTTGCAGCAAAGTTTGTCAAGGTCGATTGGAGCATTGTCCTCATTTTGGTATGATGTGTGGTCTCCTATGGGAAGACTAATTGACCTCACTGGTCATCGAGGATGTGTGGACTTGGGAATTGAGCTTCATTCCTCTGTTGAGACGGTATTATAGTTTCATAGGCGAAGGAGGCATAGGACAGAATGTCTCAGCAAAATAGAAGACGTGATTGAGAAGCAAAGAGATCAAGGCCTCTCAACAGACGATGATCGAGTCTTGGGGAAACAAAAAGAAGAAGTATTCAAACCGAGATTTATATCCAAGATGACATGGAAACTAATCCACAATCCGGATCCAACTCTTGAATGGCACAAAGGTATTTGGTTCTCGAACGCCACGGCAAAATATTCTTTTATATTATGGCTGGCTATGAAGAATCGCTTAGCAACGGGTGACCGTCTTATGAGTTGGAATGTGGGTGCTCAAGTCGGTTGTATTTTCTGCCAACATCCCTTGGAAACTAGGAATCATTTATTCTTTGGCTGTCGGGAAACGGAGAAAATATGGTCAGCGCTAACACGAAAGCTTCTACAATCAAACTACTCAAATCTTTGGAATGAAATCAGCCTTCTTGCCATGGACGACACACAAGATTCAATCAATCTATTCATCGTTCGATATGTGTTTCAAACAACTGTTTACACTATTTGGAGGGAAAGGAATGCTCAAAAAAATGGAGAATCGCCAACACCAACTTCCACTATCATTCTAAACATCGACAAGCATATCCGGAACCGGTTGGCAACTTTACACGGACTCGAAAGATATGCGGAAGGGTTGGTGATTTGGTTTGGTTCCCGATGACGACAAATTTCACTCAAATTTGTGGTCTTCTACTCTTTAAATAATGTAATATAAATTTCGGCAAAAGTCACAACTATTGTAAAAACGTTTTTTGTTTGAATTAATTTTACATTCGATTCAAAAAAAAAAAAAAAATTTGCTGGGCAAACTCTTCTCCCTGCCCCAAACGGAATCAGCTCAAAATCCTGACCCCGGAAATCAACAGACGAATCTAAATGCCTCTCCGGTCTAAACTCCTCCATGTCTGGTCCCCACGTCGCAGCCTCTCTCCCGATCGCCCAAGCATTGATCAGAACCTGTGTACCTGCAGGTATGTGGTAATCTCTTAATCTCACATCTTGTGTTGATTCGTGAGGAACCAACAGTGGAAGTGGAGGATGTAGCCTGAGTGTCTCTTTGATCACAGCTTTCAAGTAGTTCATGTCTTGAATGTCTTCTTCTGCGACACTTGATTTGCCCTTGCAAACCGTGCGGACTTCTCCTTGAAGTCTGTTCAGACACTCTGTGTGACGTAGAAGCTCTGTCAATGCCCATTCCATAAGTGAGTACGATGTGTCCGTACCACCCACAAAAACAGTCTGAAAAGTGAAAACCAAAACAAAGACCTAAGATATATGTACTAAAACATCGTGGCATCTAAATTCAGTTTCTTTTTTCCATTTACCAAGATGATTGCCTTTATGCTTATCCGGTCGATTTCAAATCCGACGCTCTTCTCTCTCTGAATGGTGAGCAATAAATCGACGAAATCAGTCCCATCTCCGCTGCCATCTGCATGATCCTGCACAACTCTCTCCAAGAACTTGTCAATATCATTTCCCGTCTTTTCTAGTTGACCATCCAAACCGCGGAACCAATCAATCCACGCAAGCCACGGTACATAACTTCCGACACTAAACTCCCCCAATAGCCTCGTGAGCCTGTCTATTAACTCCTTAAAATCCGTGTCACCACCATATTTCCGTCCCAACGCAACTCTACATATCACATCGTTACTTAAACTCGCCAAGACCTTGCTTAGATTCACCCGTGAATAACTCGATTTACGGATCTTTTCCATCATCAGATTGATCTCCTCTTCTCTCACGTCTCGAAAAGACCGTACCATTTTGTTGCTGAGGAGATGGACGACACACACACTCTTCATTTGTCTCCAATACTCTCCATAAGGAGCCACAGCCACATCACGCCCGTCGTAAAGAAGCTTTTCGAAGATTTTCGACCGTGGACGGCTCGCAAAAGCGTCTTCAAAACGTCTCGAGCTATATCCGCGGAAGAGACAACAAGAACAGGGACACGACCAAAGTGAAGGAGCATGAGAGGACCGTAATGATGGCTGAGAGAGCATAGTGATCGGTGAGGGTAGCGGCCGAGCTGATGGAGGTTTCCGATCAACGGAAGTCTCGGTGGTGACGTCGTTGTGTTGCTTTTTCCCCCTTTCGTCCGTTTTTTAAAGTAGAAAATGGTAACGAAGGTTATTGAGCATAAGAGAAGTATCATGATCATCATTTGCATCTCTTGTAAGATTTTTCTTGCGAGTTTTTTAAGATTTTTGTGATCTTCTTACTTTCTAGATTTTTTCTTGTGAAGAGCTTTTACGATTTTTGTGATCTGATGATCGTTTCTCCACG
Organism: Pseudoturritis turrita; assembly: GCA_900406555.1. Taxonomy (NCBI): domain Eukaryota; kingdom Viridiplantae; phylum Streptophyta; class Magnoliopsida; order Brassicales; family Brassicaceae; genus Pseudoturritis; species Pseudoturritis turrita. The sequence goes on along the minus strand of OVBL01000286.1, from coordinate 628,104 downwards.
GTAAGTAATTACTGTCCACTCAGTCTCTTGGACTTGTGTATATTTTTAGAGGTGTTTTTCGTCTTTCTCTCATATTTATGTGTCTTCTTTTGGACTTCTTTACCAGCTAAGTTTGTCCACACTAACAATTATGTTCAGTTGAGAAAACAAATTTGAATTGTAAACTACTTTTAATGTCGTCGCGTTTTAAATTGTGATTGTGCTATTTTCTATAACATAACATTTATCAAATTTCTTTCTTTCTTATGTTTCTTAAAATTGATCATGTTATATATTAAAGGTTATTAGGTAGATAGCAAATGTAGAAGACTTTCATTAAGTAACGGACAATTGCAGAAGTTGCTATTAAAAAAATAGGAAATGGGTACCAACACAAAATTGGATAAAATCTAACACGCTATTTTGTTAAATATACTTTTCAAAATATATTTATTTCCTATTCTCTGTATATTAATTTGTCTAAATTCCGTCATTTTCCGTGGTCTCTTCATCTTTGGGATAAAAACAAATATGAGTTATATTTAACTGATCATCCAAATGTCAATGTATCAAAATATTGGTCACCAATCTTACTAAATCGTCTTTGATAATCGTCCATAATTTTTGTAAAAAGAGTGTCGTCATTTCGTCAGGACCTGGGACTTCTTCCAGATGCATAAAAAAAAAAAAAAAAAATTCTTTTATCTTCTTTTCTGTAGCTGACCGATTTAATTAGTGACTGGTTCATTTTCTCTGAAACTATCGATTGAACTTCTCGTAGTGCATCATCCAAATGAACCAGGTTAGTTGAAGAAAGATATCTCGGAAGTAATGAATTGTTACCTCTTCGATCTCTTTTTCTCCTTCCATCCCATAATCCATTATAATCCTCTAGTCCGATAATCCTATTCCTCGTTCTTCGTTTTTTGGTTACCGCATGAAAATACTTTGAATTATCATCTCCTTTCTGTAACCATAAATTCCAACTTTTTTATTTCCAGATAGTTTTTTCATCTCGATAGGCTTCTTTCAAATCTTTAGTAATCCAATTTACTCATTTCTGATCGTCCTAATTACGTAATTTTATCTCTATCGTATATCATATTATCTTTTCCCCATCTTGAAATGGACGTTCAACACTTGTGTATGCGCTTAACAAAATCTGATAGGTGGTGTGCCATCCATTCTCTATGGCTTCTTGTAAACCTTCTCGTCCTACCACCTTTTATCAAACCGGAGTAAACCCTTCGACCGGTGTAAACCCAACATCACGGATACAACCATTGGACGGTGATCCGATCCAACCATTTGTATTCTACTTTAGAGTGTGAAAATAAATTATGCAATTCCTCATTACAGAGACTTCGATCCGACATCGAATAATTTTATCACATCTTCGGTCCCACCAATAGAAAAAATTACATGTATCCAATGTTTAAAAAAGCGCTAGGCGCTAAGCGGGTAGTGACCTATCGCCTAACGCCTAGAACGCCTAATCGGAGCCTAGGCGATTTTTAAAGCCGTCTAGACGTTTATGAGATAAACCGATATATATTATATATATATTTTAATATATAGTACAATATCATATATGCGAATTAAACCAAAATATATATTCAATTCATATCAAACAACATAATTTTTTTTTATAATCATGTATTTATGAAGTCAAAACTTATAAATTTAATTATATGATGATGTTAAATATTTCAAAAACTACACTGAAAACAAAAATTAAATGTTAATTGATTAACATTTTGGTAAGACCGCCTAAACCCGCTTAAAGCCGCCTAGGACCGCCTAAGGCCGTCTAACTCCGCTTAATACCAAAAACGCCTAATGACAACACCTAGGAGATAATCGCCACGGTCTATAAACGCCTAGCGCCTAGGCACCGCCTAGACCGCTTTTTAGAATACTGCATGTATCAATGTATAAACTTTTGTTTAACCTCCTCCCCTTTCCTTTCCCCATTATGATTCCCTTCTTCACGATAATTTCCTCTCTCTTTATCCAATGTATAAACTTTTGTTTATCCAATAACTTCCTCTTTGATTACCTCTTTCCAAAATTTGATTACACCTTATGTTGTCCTGTTTTGAAACCGTTTTTGTAGTTTCTATTGTCACCATTTCGTGACCCTCTTGCTTCACCTTCTCTCTTAACATACTCCAGTTTTCATGCTCACTCAGGCTCGGAACATTAGTCTTCCGTTTTCACCGCCTCTTTATAGACGTGTTATATATATTATAGACGTGTAAAAAATATCATTAATCTAAATTAGGATAGTACAACAAATTAGGGTTTATAGTCTAGCTAAAAGACTGACTTAAGGAAGAAGAAAAATACCGAATATTTTTACGAATTCTTCTTGATTCCGTAAGAGAAACACCTTCAAGTTGACCGAGTAAGCAAAATAATTGTTTAAAATACTAATTAAGATCACATGACAATAAATGATAATATAGGCAAGAAAATAAAATAAAAACCAGATCCATGGCGCGAAAAAAGCAACGACCCACACCTTTGCCACGTGGCCTTGTCTAGTGGATCTGAGTGTCCAAAACTGGCGATAAGAGAGAGAGAGAGAGCATACAACACTCTACACCATTATCATCAGTAGCTGGAAACAAAGATCAAGCTTGGTTTCAATGGCAGAAAAAGTCAATTAACATCTAAATAATCAAACTAATGCTCAAAAAACAGCTAAGTAATAGTAATCAGAAACTGCTTTAAATTTGGTCCCAAAGAAGAAAACGCTCTTTCTTCTTTGACTAAGTTTCTCTCTTCTCTCGAGAAATCCTCTGTTTTCATTTTCGCTCGTAAGAATGCGACAAGACGAGGAAAATTCCGAGGAAGAGTTCGTAGAGATTGATCCCACTGGTCGCTATGGCCGAGTCTGTTCTTCTTTATTTGATTTTTCCTTTTTTTTAACCATTTTCTCGATTAATCTTTCGATTATAATCTTTTTGTTTCTCATTTTACAGTATAATGAAGTTCTAGGCAAAGGAGCTTTCAAACAAGTGTATCCTTTTTTTCATAGACCTCTCTTCTTTGTTATTACATGAAACCTCCAGAGAAGATTTGGTCTCTTTGCCGACAAAACAGTGTCACAAAATGCTTTTTCTTTGATCAGAGAGATTCTCCAGATACAGAGCATTTGATCAACTTGAAGGAATCGAAGTGGCTTGGAACCAAGTTAAGGTAGACGATAAACTCTGTAGCTCGGAGGATTTAGAGCGTCTTTACTCTGAAGTTCACTTGCTCAAAACCCTTAAACACAAAAGCATCATCAAATTCTACACTTCTTGGATCGATCACCAACACATGACCATCAATCTCATCACCGAAGTCTTCACTTCGGGAAATCTTAGACAGTCAGATTCCTCTCTCTCTCTCTCTCAAATCCAATGTTTTTTAACTGATCAATTGTTATAATGCAACCCTTTTGTGGATTTTTTCGTTAAATCGATTCGAATTCTCGAGCTTTTATAGGTATAGGAAGAAGCATAAGTGTGTTGATCTAAGAGCATTGAAGAAATGGTCAAGGCAGATCTTAGAAGGACTTGTTTATCTTCATAGTCATGATCCTCCTGTGATCCATAGAGATCTAAAATGTGATAACATTTTCATTAATGGGAACCAAGGTGAGGTCAAAATTGGAGATCTCGGGCTAGCAGCGATTCTGCACCGAGCTCGCTCAGCTCATAGCGTTATCGGTGAGTTCTTTAAGCTTGTTCTTTCTCAAATTCAAAACCTCCTTTGTGAAACTATAATTGTGTGTTTGAAATTGTTAAGGAACTCCTGAATTTATGGCGCCGGAACTCTATGAAGAGGACTATAATGTACTTGTTGATATATACGCGTTTGGAATGTGTTTGCTTGAGCTGGTAACTTTCGAGTACCCGTATGTCGAATGCACGAATGCTGCTCAGATTTATAAGAAAGTTTCATCGGTAAGTGATCTTTTTTCCTCCATCTGAAATCCAATCAAGAATGACTTTTTCCTATAGTCAGTCCATTTGAATTACTCGATGCTTATCAGGGAATAAAACCGGCCTCGCTTGCGAATGTGACTGATCCGCAAGTGAGAACATTCATAGAGAAGTGTATCGCAAAGGTCTCGGAACGCTTGTCTGCCAAGGAACTACTTGATGATCCTTTTCTGACATGCTACAACGAAAAGACCGAAATCGCCACATCTCACAAAAGTAATTATATTTTTGGTATTTTCATTTCATGGACTTTCTATCTTAAAACCAACAATTGCGACCTATAACTTTTATATAATATACATATGATTTTTATTTTATTTTTCCGATGTGAGATTTCTAGCACGAATTTACTCACACATTTAATCGATGCAGAAAATGGCTGCAACGGAAGAGGAATCGAAGATAATCTCTCGGATGCTACGGTAGGTCTATTAACCGTAGAAGGCCAACGTAAAGACCTCAACACAATCTTCCTAAAACTACGTATCACCGATTCCAAAGGTTTTAATCTTTTTATTGCTTCAAACGAAAAAAACTAAAATCTTCATATTATCGTCATTGAATCTTTCTTTTGAGTTTTGATGATTATAACATTTGTACACAGGTCAAATCCGTAACATCCACTTCCCATTTAACATAGAGACAGACACATCTTTCTCAGTTGCCATCGAAATGGTTGAGGAATTAGACTTAACCGATGATCAGGACATCTCAACGATTGCTAAAATGATCGACATCGAAATACATTCACACATTCCCGATTGGATCCCTTCTCGTCTCATTGGAGATGATTATTCAGCGATACACAAATGCTTGTCTTCTCCTAAAACGCTGCGTTTAGATAGATTTCCTTCAGGGAGAAAGTTCTGGTCTTCTCCTAAAGCTGAAGCTGGAGGAGATTCACGTTCGCCTTTCGCGCCACGATCTAACTCTAAGCTGTCTTTGTTATCACAAGGACCGGTCAATGATCAAGAGGTTGGGATTATAGTTGAGAAACTTGAGTCTTTGTTGAAGAAACAGAGAGAGGAGATTGAGGAGATGCAGAGAGATCAAGAACGTATTGTTGCCGAGTTTTTGAAAGAGTTTCCTCCTGAGATATGTGATGAGGCTTTGGTGAGATTGCAACTCAAAGATTCCGACAACTTAATGTGTTAAAATTCGTGTGTTACATTATAGTTTTGTCAAGATTTAATTGGTTTGTAATATTATGTTATGGATACAAAAGAAGAATTAATAGGTGTTTGGTGGAAAAACGGCTTATTCCCCTATGAACTCACTAGTTTCTGATTATTTATGCACGAACCATAGACCCATGCTAAAACACACATGAACTAGTCTTATTTTTGAATTTACCGCATGAAGTATTGAAATACGGCATATTCCAACATAACCGTAAACGGAGTCAGTTTTCCGTTAACGGATGCTGACGTGGATTACAGGTGGCAAACGGGTTTGCTCTTATATGAATTTAATGATTTTTTTTTAAATGGATATTGCATAAAACGAAAACGACGACGTTTTATGATTTGGGAGAAAAAAATTAGAAACATTAGGGTTCTCTTTGTCGATGAGATGGGTGACATAGGAAGAAGAATTTCGACCCACTGTAGATGTGGAGAACGTGTGAGATTGCTCACATCACGAACGGCGACGAACCCAGAGAGGCCATTTCATGCTTGTCGATATGGAGATGGGGTAAAGTAAAGATGTAATGCTTGTCGATATGGAGATGAGGTCATGAATCTGTGGAAATGTTATTGAAATTGTTGTTTATATGTTATAGAAAAATCGGTTTCACTTGTTGAAATGGACGGATGATTATGTGCTTGAAGAAATTGAGCAAATGAAACCTCTTGAAAGAACGATCGAAAAGGGTTTGGCAGTTTCTGAATCAGCGATTGAAAATCTGACAATGGAGACAAGGACTTGTGAAGCTGTTATAGGCAGTTTTGAGAAGGAGTTATGAGGTTTTGAAAAGGAAATTCAAGATTGCAAGATGGAGCTAAGAGGTTTGAAGAACATGGTTGTGGTTATTGTGGTGATTGTTCTTTTGTACAAGTTTGTTATGTAGTTTGTTTAGAAGATAAGGAACGATTTCTTGTGAGTTGTTGTGATAAAGTTTGTTGTTTGTTTATGTACTTGACTGGTTTGTAATCCAAGCATTGACATTGAAGGTTTTAGTACCATAAAAACTTGTTTGAAATTGCAGGAATTGCAGGTTTTACTACACATTGGTTGTGTTTTTGAAACTGCAGATTTTACTACAATAAAACAACTGAAATCCAAAACCAAATCATAATCCTAGAATCCAAAATACATCCAATGATCATAGGACATCATATCCGCAGCTTAATTCTAATAAAAACAGCAAAATATATCATATCCTCATAGCATTCCACAAAATCCGAGACCTTCTTTCCACAAAATCCGAGACCTTCTTTCCTCTCTTAGCCCCTACAAAACAGTATTATCCACTTGACTCAATCAGAAACTGAAACCAAATCATACAACTTGTAACAGAAACCACATCATAAAAACAAAACATATAAAAAAATCAGAAAGAAGACAAAACACAGACGCTTACTCTAAGATTAGTCTATGACTTGGCTTTGCATTTGTTGACTTGATCCTTCAACAAAATCATATTGATCTTGTGCCACATTCTTCTTCTTTTTTGGCCGTCTTCGTACATGAGCTCCAGCCTTCTGGCACTTCCTTGAGTTATGTCCACTATCTCCACAATTCCCACAATGAATGATTCTTCTTTTCCTTGAAACCTTAGTTGGAGACTCATGTGTAACGTTTTTTTTCTTCTTACTTGGAGACTCATTCCTCCTTTGATCCTCTTAGGAAATTTCTTTCTTCCTCTACTTGATTCTCCTTCCTCTATTGGTGGTGGCACAATCACAGCCTCATCCGTCTCTTCCCAAAAATTTGCACCACATACGCTTTCAATAGTTTCTGCGTATTGCTTTCTCCACTTAGAAGTGAGATAACAGTCGGCCATAATCCTCTTTCTTGCGCTTCTTCTCATCAATAACCTTCAGAGCATGCCGACAAGGCAAACCAGACATTTCCCACTTCCACAAGTGCAAGTACGCTGGATCATCTTCACAATGTATGCTGAATTTTTCTCCTTCACCTCAAAAGTGTCATGACCAGAAGGATACACCTTACAGTGCCGGAACTTTAGCTGCTCCTCATCCACTTTCTCCATTGCTTTGATACTGAACTTCCCTCCATGCTTCATTGTTTTAACCCTTCTTGCCTCTATGCGCAACATCACTCTTCTGCGTATTGTCTCTAACATTTCCACCAGTTACATAACTCTTGCAGGGTCAATGGCATGGTTAAACGACTCAGAGATGTTGTTGCTTACCTCATCACAAGTAGATGATGGTGTGAAATAGGCAAGGCTGTAGTTTTCGGGATTCTTCATCATCATGGAGTCATAGACAGCCATATCATATGCCTTTACTGCATCCATCCTCTTGTTATACTCTGGCGTATTGTAGCTCTTTGCAACCTTCCAGAATAAACTTTTCATGTCAGTCCTATTTGGATGCTTCTTCTTTAGGTTTGCATAAATGTGTCTTGCACACATCCTATGCTCAACCTTTGGTAACAGAGCTGCTACAACATTCAATAAACCCTGCAAATAGTCACCATTGCATCATGAAACCGTATAATTATTGAAAAGAATTAAGAAGTTTCAAGTCCTTACCTTCTGTCTATCTGATATAATGGTAAAGCCATCACCATCATGTAGACTTAAATCTGTCTGCAGCTTTTCAATGAACCATGTCCAATTTGGTTCATTCTCTATGTCCACCACAGCCCAAGCAATGGGAAACATTTGGTTGTTTGCATCTCTTCCAACCGCAGCTAACAACTGACCTTTCATTGTGCACTAAAGGAAGCAGGCATCAAGACCAAATATAGGTCGACAATGAGAGCACCATGACTTCTTCAATGAAGCAAAGCAGACATAAAATCTGGAAAAAAATCAATACCATCATCTCCTTGGAATGTCTCTAGTTCAACCGTAGACTCAGGATTTGACCTATGAAATACAAAGGCAATAAGTTCAATTTATAACCAGAAGATGAAACATGTAAAAAACATAGGCATTATACATGTCAAAACCACTTACTCTAATAGCTCAAGCCGGTAGTTTCTGAGTTTTGAGAATTGTGAGTCATGCTCCTCTTGGATGATTTCTAATGCCCTTCTCTTGGCCTTTCTGCACTGATCTATGGAAGCAATCAAGTTCCAACGCTTATGAATGTCTTCTAGAATATCTTTTGGCATTAAGGTTGGATTTTCTCTTATATCGTCAACAAATAACCTAGCAATGACCTCTTGAGTAAGTAGCTTCGAATGTCCATTCTTCATGCAAGTATGATTCTTCATATAAGCTTTAACCAACTATTTCTGCAATGGTACTTCATAAGAACAGTAGATCCTCCACAAACAGTCTTCCTCTCCTTTTTCTGCTACACTAGCACATTTAAGTTCTGATTTGTCTTTATCCCAACGAATGTATTGCACATTCCATCCATGCTTTAACACATACTCTACCATAACCTTCTTGAAAGCCTCTAAGCTGTCGAAAGCTTGTCTTAACTTCAACTCACCACTGCCTTTTTTGTACGTGAAATAATCAAGTCTCTCATTCTCATCATCATCATCATCATCTCAGCACACCAGTGTTGCATACTCATCAATCTCTTCATCAACAAAATCCGCCACATTTCTTTCAACTCTTCTTTCTTCATCAAACTGATACTCATCTCTCTCCGTCTCCTCTCTCTCATTCTCATTTCTCTCATTCTGCACATTTCTCTCAGCCTGCACTCTTTCTTCCTCATCTCTTCCACTCTGATCTCTTTCACTCTCATCTTTCTCTGTATCAGGCTCCACAAATATGTCAATTGCCTTGGTCCACACTGCAGATGCACACATCTTCTTAAAATTCCCACAACCATTTGTTAACAATTTTCGATCCTCTAGTTCATCAAAAGAGACCTTATACCATACTCTTTGACTACACATACTCACTGGCAGCTGATTCATTAACTCTGGAAACAATGTTGATGCCACCAACATTGTCAAATTTCCCACCGTAGTAGCATCCGAAAGTTATCAGTTCTTCCACTACTCCACCACTGCAAAACGTATCAGATAACATAATTAAACTCAACTTAAACTCTTTTACACATTTAAGCAAACACTTGGTAGACATGTTTCAATCTCGCTCTATAATCATGAAAATCGAACGATTAAATGGCAATACAAGCTTTAATGAACAACTCCTAGATGAAAATTTGTATAATTCGCCTACAATCTACTCAAAACTAAGAATTTGACATAAATCGGACAAAAATCAAACTCAAACTCGACTTACCTCATTGTCGACACTCGGGAAAAACTCTGTCACTCGGGAAGGCACCTTTGTAAGTCGATTTGATGCGAAACCCACAAAGAAACCTAATTCTCTCTGCCTCTCAAACTCTCCATGTCTCAATCTCTCTATCTCTGATTCTCCTCTTCCTCTCTATCTCTCAAAATCCAAACCCGATAAACAAATGTCCTAAACCCTAATTTGATTTTTTCCCCCAATTCTAAAACGTCGTCCTTTTAGTCTCTGATTTTATAAAAAAAATTTGATTTCGGTCAACTCTAAACCGTAACAAACCCGTTTGCCACCTGTAAACCACCTCAGCATCCGTTAACGGAAAACTGACTCCGTTTACGGTTATGTTAGAATATGCCGTATTTCAATACTTCATGCGATAAATTCAAAAATAAGACTAATTCATGTGTGTTTTAGTATGGATCTATAGTTCGTGTGTAAATAATCAGAAACTAGTGAGTTCATAGGGGAATAGGCCGTTTTCCCCGTGTTTGGTACAAGTAATGAAATTATTTTTCATTAGAATTTCTACTTTTCTCAGATTTTTTTTACATAAAGCAACAAATTTAACATTTCATCCAAAAAAAAAATTTGAGATGTTTGTCATTTAAGGAAAACTATTTCTTTAACATTTTGTCAAAAACAAATTTCGAATTCATTTTTTTCTAAATGACCCTTGCTAGATAGCTTTTTGAGACTATATTTGAAAGAAAACAAGTGGCAAAATCGTAATTCAAAAAGATAAAAATAGCCAACCATATTAAAAAACGTGTTAAAAAAATGATATCATAAAAAAGCATAAATTATTTAAAATAAAAATATGCACCTTTTTTGTCCACTTGTAAATATTTTGCAAATAGGGAAATACTATGAAATGGTACTTCATAAATTCATATTTAAAAGAATATTATACTTAGTATTTAATTAAGGATATGATATAGTGAATGACCATTATATCATTTGCTTCTTTCTATCAAAAATTCTGACGTGACACTTTGATGTGACAATTATTTGTCAAAATAACTGTTCATCCGCATAGAAAAACGAGTTGAACTATTCTTTCTCTCCATCTTTTTCGCAATACACTGTTTATTTGCAGATACTATTTTCATATACGGCATACCATAACACATTATCTAGATTGTTTATGCAACTATATTCACTAACAGAATATAACATACCATAGCTTGAAAATGACATTTCATTAAAAGATGTTGATGATCAAACTTTTTTTTTTGTAGGTTTTCTTTCTATAATGTATAACTTTGGTTCGTTTTGCTGAGATTCCACATACTATTTCTAGATAAGCCATACCATAATACATTATTCATATTTCAAAATGTAGTTATATTCATAAACATAATATAACATACCATTACTTGTAAATGACATTTCATTCAGAGATTTTGATGATCACATTTTATTATTTGAAATAATTGAAATATAATATCAAGTTGATTAATATGATCACATTTTAGTATTGATTTAGGGTATAGTTTAAAATAATTGAAATATTTATAATATCAAGTTGTATGATATGTTATCAAGCCTTATAATTAAGTGTGAACTTATGTTTTAAATCTTAGAGTTATAACTAAGATTTAGAGGTGAGTTTGAACATATAGTACAATGTTTGTAGGTCATTTTTTTTAATTAAAATTGTTTGTAGGTAGTTATCATATCAAAACATGATATATAACATATAACATGCTATACAATACTAACATATGGTATGAAATATACCACGTAACATGTCATTTTACTATATAGCATATCATACCATACGAACATATAACGTTATATTTATAATATATAAACATATAACATGTTATATCATATCTATGATGCTATAAATAATCTTTAAAACATACTACTATGCTTATTAGTAGTTAACATAACATATGATATGTATAATAATAACATGCCATACCATGTTAATATATGGCATGTTATATATATCATATAACATATTATATTACGTTTCGTTGCAATATTATATGAATAATTTGAGTAATTCATGTTCATGTATGATAATAACATGTTATACCATGTTAATATATGGCATGTTATATATCATATCATATGTTATACCATATAAATATATAGTATATATCATATTATATTACGTTTCATTATAGCATTATATAAATAGTTGTGTAATTCATGTCCATTTCTAAAATTTCAAATTGTAACATGCGAAAAAATCTTGGTTTTTATATACATAGATGATAAGATGATTCAACTTTTAAACAAAATATTAGATCAAGCAAATATCAAATGAGAAAATAAATTGATAAAAGAGAAAATGATTAAAAAAAAAAAAACGAAAGCTGTCACTATGCCATGGTGTGTCAGAAGGACATTTTTGTCCAAAATTTATTTCTCTTAACTATGTGGCCTAATTTTTTTCAGAAATGTCTATGGCTTATATTTTTCTCTTATGGAATACATTACACAAAATCACCCTTGCAGATACATGCCATATCAAAATTATTTTATAAATTAAAAGAAATAATAATATCATGTAGTGTATATTTCTTTTTTTAGTTAGTTCTATCGATCATAAAGTTAAAAACATTTTTCAGATTTGATATCTACTTCTAAAAATATATAAAATTGATATTCTAATTTTTGAAATGCGATTTTAATTTTTATATTAAAACAAATTTTGTTAACATCTACTTTTTTTTCTTGTTGGTAAGCGAATCCGGGAATGGACCCAAATATTTGATATAAATGGGCTACAAGCCCAAAATTAAATAAGACCAGCTTGAAAATATCATCGGATAAAGCGCTGCGTTTTAGGAGGCTCTTAAACCCCCAATTTTCAGGAAATTGCATTTCTGCTTAAACCTATTCTCACTGTGTCTTCGTCTTCCTCTTACTTCTTCTACCACACAAAATCACAGTAGCAGCTGTAGCCATGTACAGATCAAAGGCAGTCTTGTCTTCTCTTCGAAACGCTTACTCGAAGATCTCGACTCGGTCGTATCTAAGCCGAGCTCAGGTGGGTTTTTCCTCAAATTCGTCTTCGCCTTTCGATTCTCTTGCAATCCCTAGTCGATTTCCGTGGCTACTCCGCTCTTTTTCTTCGAAACCAGAGTTTATGCTTCAGTTAGTACTGGAGAATGATTGGTCCAGGGAAGTTGAGGAAGGGTTGAGAAAAACGGATATGCCTTTAACCCACGAGACTGCAATCTACGTTCTGAGGAAATTGGATAAGCACCCAGAGAAAGCTTATTGTTTTCTCGATTGGGTTTTCAGAGAATCAGGGCTTAGACCAAGCTCTCCACTTTATAGCACGATGTTGAGGATTTTAGTGCAGCAGGGATCCATGAAACGATTCTGGATGACTCTGACAGATATGAAACAAGGAGGGTTTTATATGGAAGAGGAAACCTATGAGACTATCTATAGTATGCTTAATAAGGAGGAATCGAAAGCGGATGCTGCTGCTGTGGCTCATTTCCATGAGCGGATGCTTAAGCAGAACATAATGGCTGTTGTTGTAGAACATGTTTCTGCTGCTGTTTTGAAGGTGGATTGGAGTTGTGAGGTTGAGAGGGAATTGCAGGAGATGAAACTCGCGTTATCGGATAATTTCGTTATCAGGGTATTGAAGGAAATAAGGAATTATCCCTTGAAAGCTTTGGCATTTTTCCATTGGGTCGGTGGTAGTTCCTCTGGTTATCAACACAGTACCGTTACTTATAACGCAGCTTTGAGGGTTTTGGCTAGGCCTAATTCGGTTGCAGAATTTTGGAGTGTTGTGGACGAAATGAAGACCTTAGGGCATGAGGTAGATCTTGACACTTATATAAAGGTTTCGAGACAATTTCAGAAATCTAGAATGATGATCGATGCAGTAGAGCTTTACGAGTTTATGATGGATGGTCCCTTCAAGCCATCTATTCAAGATTGTAGTCTTCTGTTGAGGTCCTTATCGGCTGGTCCCAACCCAGATTTGGATTTGGTTTTTCGGGTATCGAGGAAATATGATTCAACTGGGAATTCTCTCTCGAAGGCTGTTTATGATGGAATCCACAGGTCTTTAACTAGTGTAGGGAGGTTTGACGTAGCCGAGGAAATCATGAAGGCTATGAGAAATGCGGGTTATGAGCCGGATAACATCACATACAGCCAGCTCGTGTTTGGGCTATGTAAAGCTAAGAGATTAGAGGAAGCATGTGGAGTCCTAGATCAAATGGAAGCACAAGGATGTTTTCCTGACATAAAAACTTGGACTATTCTGATCCAAGGGCACTTCAAAAACAATGAAGTCGAAAAGGCCTTCGCGTGTTTTGCGAATATGCTAGAGAAAGGGTTTGATATCGACTCTGATCTGCTTGATGTCTTGGTAGGCGGGTTTCTTAGCCAAAACAGGATCGAGGGAGCGTGCAAGTTCCTTATGGAGATGGTGAGAAATGCCAATGTAAAGCCTTGGCAAAGCACTTACAAGACTCTTATAGACAAGCTGCTAGAAATCAAGAAGGGGGAAGAGGCGCTAGATCTTCTTCAGATGATGAAGAAGCAAAATTACCCTGCGTATGCAGAAGCTTTTGATGGATACCTCGCAAAGTTTGGGACTTTGGAAGACGCTAAGAAGTTCTTGGATGTGCTATGCTCAAAGGATTCTCCTTCCTTTGCAGCCTACTTTCATGTTATCGAAGCATTCTACAGAGAAGGAAGACTCTCCGATGCGAAAAATCTTGTCTTCATATGTCCCCATCACTTTAAAACACACCCTAAAATCTCGGCGCTCTTCGGCGCAGCTTGAGGTATTATGTCACCCAATTGTTTAGCAGAGGTATGTTTCATTGCATTCAACTTCAAGTATCCAACCCAGAGGTCACTACTCCAAAGAGGACAAATCTGCAAACCTCTTTGGAGTAAAACTCTCTGAACACACTCTTCTCGAATAGTGTCCATTCCTCTCTCCTATACCTGTTTGCTTGTTGAACGCACCACGGGGTTGTGAAGGAGAAGTCTATAGTAAGTTGGTTTTGTAGGCTTCGTTAATGGAATTGAAGGATGTTCTTGGATTGTTTATAAACAGTTTGCATTTTTTCCCCGATTTTTTTTTATCTCTCACTGGCTCTTTCTTGTTTTCTTGAACGGAAATTTCAAATTTCATTAGAGAATGCAGTTATGAATTCATCAGAGATCGAGGTCTTGGTAGATTACGACCAAATATATTAATTTTGATTCTTCAGGATATATCTGGTAAGAATTTGACGATTAGAGTAGTGGAGAGCAAATGAAGAGTCTTTCTCTTTTGGTTTCATCTTTATTGAGGATCACAGTGAAGGTTTTTGATAGCAACTAAGCTAATAGCAATTGTGTATTTAATCTTGATTTGTTTCTTCATTTAGAATATGCTTCTTAAATCACAATCAACTAGAAAGGGGTGATTTTGCAATGCTAAAGTTTTCTTCCTTTTTTCTAGTTTTTGGCCTAAATGTGAATTTTAGACGACAGGAAAAGTGATAAAACTCTTATCCGAATATAAACCGCCGGACCTGTCTGGCTTGGCCATGTGAGGTTTGTTGCAGAAATCAGATAAGCTTACGTGTTTTTTCTTCACACATGGGACTGTCTGATTAATTAGCTGAAAGAATAGAGAGCTCACAAAGAGACATCATTTCTAAAATGTCACTTTATTTTTCAGCCAAGAGTTTTGGTCTCAGACATTTTTTTTAATATATTTGTGTTGTTTTTGATAGATACATCAACTTCTCCTTGTCTTTTTTACCATATCTGATATCTCTTTCTGCGGCTGCATTTGCGCATTGCAAAACCATTTTATGAAAACATTGAATTAGAAAATGTAAAGAAAAAAACCAATGCAAACGTCGAAATTCTGTTTCGAACAATCGAGGTTTCAATAATCAGCCGATTAACAACAAAAGAAGTATGTCCGTTTGTTTTTTTTGTACATTTTGGCGGTTAATAGTGTTTAATGTTTGGAAAATTAGGTTTTATTTTAGACATATTTTTATAAAACCGCGCGGGATTGAACTGGTTAAGCCCTATCACAGCTTTTTTACCGGAAACTAACAAAGCAGAGGAGCAGAAGCAATTGAAGAATTAAGAAAATGATGATGCAAAGGAAAACAACTTTTGACGTGGAACCGGTTTACTTGATGACTTGGTTTTTCGGGTACGTATCTAATCTTGTGTGTTATAGCGATCGTGATGCTGACGTTTAATCGGTTTATTCGCACCAAAGTTAGATTTGTGTCCACTTTGGCCTTACATTTTCTATTCCTCCAATTTTTTAACTGAAAAAGGTTAGAAGATTGATTGGCTTAGTGACACAGTGAAATGATTATGACATTTGTCTGTTAATTAGGTCCAACGATGTCGAGTAAATCGAATTCGTCAAGAAATGGTCAAATCAAACTTTAAACATATGTTAAGAAAAACAAATTCTTATTGTTTTCTTCAAAGTAATGGTAATTTCAAGTCTGTTCCATGCCCTCGCTCCATTAATTTTTTTAATCTAAAACCAACGAAAGCATATTTCAAGGTTCGGTCCAGTCTTATTGCTGACCTTTGAACAACAAATTATCATTTTATTTCTTTTGTGCTCAAAATTATAATATTTCTAACTATATAAGGAAACACAAAACATGGTTAATTTTGTGTTTAATTTTATTGGTTTAAGAGAGTGTTTCAATTTTACTCGACTTAGATTCGTATTTGAAATTGATGTTGTCAACATGAAGAAGAGTAACTTATGCATTCATATTTATTATCAAGAGATGATTCTAGACCTAGAAAGATCATGGATCAAAAATCTAAAACTTCTGAAAAGAAAAACAAAAGGAAAAAAATTATTGTTTTTTTTTTTGGTAGCCTCTAGTCATAATATCGTTTGAGTTTTTTATGATCTCACGTATTGTTCGGGTTATTCCTTTCACATATTGTATTTGTGTTAATGTTGTATTATCAACATTATTATGAATAACTAGATAAAGGACCCGCATATATGCGGATTTGTAATCTAATATTTTATAATATGTAAAAAAAGTTAATCAATTAAAAGTAGAAATTAAAATTAAATCACCCGTAAAAATAAATAAAATAAAATTGAGAATGCTGATGCAAAACCACTAATTCAGAAGTCTAACTTTTATTTATTTATTTTGATTATTTTATTATTTGATTTTAAATTAAATTTTATCACATACTTTCAAATGATTAGTTTTCCTATTCTATTTGAATTAATATTACTTTTTAATCTATTTTTAAAATATTGATGAATTTATTCTCATGTTTTAATTGAATTATTTTGACTCCTTTAATATTTTATAAACCGCACAAAAATGAAAAACAAAATCATATGATCCGTAAAAATAAATAAAATAAGATTGAAAACGTCGATGTGAAATCACTCATAGAAAAACCTACAAATTATTTATTGATTTTGATTCTCATAATTTTTTTTTATATAACTGAATTTTCGATTATTTTTTTTTCACATATTTCTAAATTATTAGTTTTTCCTATTCCTATTTAAATTATGTTTACTTTTTATTATGTAACTACTCTTTTTTTTTAACTCTTGACAAATCAATTTACGTATTTTTATTTGAATTAGACTTACTCACATTTTTTAATCATATTTGAATTTTTCTTTTTCACTTATGAATCAAGTATTATCTTTCTTCCAATAAAAATGAATTATATGTGTTTCATCACTTGGTTTCTTACTTTTTATAATTTTCACAACATGAGAAACTTTCAAAATAATTTTCTTCTCGTACATCAATTTTAAGTGGTAAGTCTTAAAAAAAAAACCAAATCAATGTACATTTTTTAGTCTGATTTCAAAATATAATGATAATACTTGTACATTTTATTTTGACATGTGGTTAAAGCTAATTGGAAACAAAAATTGTAGAAGAGGTTATTGAAATTTTAAATTGTTTGGTGGGAAAATCGAGAGAGTACAAAATTGTTTAAATAAAGGTGAAATATTATAATTATTAAAGATTTGAGTATGTAAACCTAATTCTATTCAAAAGATTTTTACATGTGTATTTAATATTCTAATGAGAAAATATGTTTGATTTTTTTATCATATCTATTTTTATTTAAAATCAAAGTATATGTAAGCGTGTATATATGTAGCTTATTTACATTTTTTTAATGAATTACTAAAATAAGCTAATTGTAAAATGTTGAGATATGTTGTTTTTATCCAATAAGAGAGTAATCGATGGTTTTTTATAGTAAAAAAGTTGAAATAAAATTTGTGGAAGAGATTATTGAAGTTTGAAATTTTTTGGTGAGAAGATTGAGAGAGCACAAAAGTTTGTTATATAAAGGTAAAATATTATAATCTTTGAAGATTTGGGTATGTAAACCTAAGTCTATTTGAACTCAAAATTTTTTTATACATATATTAATTAATATTCTAATGAAAAAATTTTGAAACTTAATTCATCTTAATAAACGTAAAGGAAAAAAGAAAAAAAAAAGAATGGTTGTACAAAAAAAACAAAACCGAGACATATAATAAAGTCAATATTTAAAGGAATAGACCATGTTTATCAACTAATTATTTTAATGAATTATTTATTAGAAAAAATTTTGAAACTTAATTCATCTTAATAAACGTTTAATAAACGTAAAAGAAAAGAGAAAAAAAAGAATAGTTGTACAAAAAAACAAAACCGAGACATATAATAAAGTCAATATTTAAAGGAATAGATCATGCTTATCAACTAATTATTTTAATGAATTATTTATTAGAAACTAATTTTTTTTTTATATATGATTTTTATAATCTACTTGATAAATACAAATATATAAGTTTAAAAAAAAATAAGATTTGTTTGACACATGTCAAAATCTAATTGGAAAAAAATTACATATGTCAAAATCCGATCGACCGGCTGACACGTGTCACAATCGTGTTAATTACGAAGTTTGATGCATCAAATTATATAAAGATGTGTAATCTGGTCAACAACTTTTCAATTCTACGTTTTGGTCCTCCTAAGGATGTCCCCCAATAAGTACTACATGCATTTAGTGTAGTCAAATAAGCTGTTAATTTGTTGGCATATGTTGCTTAACCATATTATTAAATTACTTGTTGTTGGAATAAAGTAGTGTTTCACCTTCAAAATTGATTTTAGCTTATTAATTTTATTGCGTTTTCTCGAGACCAGTTGTTTAATTAAACTGAAATCCGCGTTTGAGACGCGTATTCCGAAATCCAAACTTCAATCGCCATTTGTCTATAAATATGTATTGGCTTATAATAAGATAATAGGCCCTTTTTTTACAACGGCTATATTACGGTTTTTGCCTTTGAGAAAAGTAGAACAATTAAATTGGCAAAAAAACATATTTATCTTATGTCATTCTGACTAGACATGGATGGAATACGACAAATAACAAATTAATTAACAAAATAAACAACTTATAAACAGACAAAAAAATGAACGGAGAGCAAAACCTCTGCTAAGGAAAAGAAAAAAAAAAACCTCAGAGCCTAACAAACATACACGTGTGAGTAAACGCATCCACTGACCCACCAACATTCACACGTGTAGTAGCGTTTACCTTCGACACGTTTCACTTCTGGAACGGTCGCAACGTACCACGTATTGAAAAAAACTGACGTTGTACGTTTCCCACATATCTTAACGGCAAAGAAAACGGTCGATAAACGGCCAGAAAAATTTCCCGTCTTCTTTTCCGACCTCAAATTTCAATATATATATATATATATATTTTTAACTCTTCTCTTCGCAACCAACACATCATCGACCTTATAAACCCTAAAACTTTTTTTTTTTATTTTTCAAATTATTTTCCAAATTCTGCTATTTTATTTTCCCAAGGCATTTCCGATTATCTCCGTCACCGTTATTGCCAAATGAGCTTAGAGTCTCTGTTGTGCACACGGCAGTTACAGCAACGAGAATATTCCTCCGATCTCAGATGGAATATTCTACTGGGAAGATTCTCCGCCGGAGCTAAACAATATCGTGGCTGTAAAAACCTTCTGTACGCCGGAGATTTCGGCGGAGAAGGAGAGGCCACGACGGTAAAAGGCGATTTCGGTGACATATCGCCGCCGCTCGATCGTGGCGACATGTGCTTAGGAGGCGACAAAATTGCTCGGATCTTGCCTCCGTGACGGCGATCGTATTCCTCCACGATGTTCGTCAGATCCTCGTCAGATTTGACGGAGATTAGTGTCTCGAGATCTCCGTTTGGTAATTGACACTTCAAATCAACGGAGTATCCACAGAATTCCTCCAATTTCAACATTAGCTCTGAAGAAGAAAGAAAAATCAATCTCGGTTTCTTCGACAAATTGAAAAAAAAAAAATGAAATCGGAGTTGGGGAAAATTGCAATGGACCTGTGAAAGAGATGGAATGATCAACGGAGAGCACTCTGGTGAAACCGCCGACGTAACGGAGCTTCCCATCGATTGAACGAGGGAGTATTTTGCCGCCGTAACTGCAGAGTAACTTGAGACTGCTTCCGCCGTTCTTCGTTTTCTGATTCTCAGCCATTGTTAGGGTTTTCTCAGAAGCTTTCTGGGTTTTCGGAGTGGTGATTTTTTTTTCTGGTTTCTTTTGGCTTAAACCGAGAATTATGGGGGGTCGAAGGGAACCTATTTATAAGTAGGAAATTACGTCATGGTGGGACCCAACCGTGTGTAGAAAAATTAAATATTCCTTCATTTGTTGGACATTTCAGGGGTGTTTTGGACAATTCAGTTATCAAAAATCGAATATTCTTTCTTTCGTTCATTGTATTAAAATTGAGTTTGGTGTATTTCTTAAGTAATTCTTTTTTTTTTGTCGTACTAGTTGATTGATGACTCGTATCGTGTGCGGGCATGAGAAGTTTCAGAAGAATAAGTTAACATTAATATTTAATATTCGATTTTATTATTTATAAAAATTAAATACGTATGATTGTTAATTTTTAAACTTATATGCATGTAAAAATGAATATGGGTTGGATAATATTTTTAATATTTCGAGTGTCATCTTGAAAATTAAGGGTTTTCGTTTTGTAACTTTAATATTTGTGTTGAAATAAAACGCAAATGATAGGAAATAAATTAATTCACATACTGTTGTTACCTATCCAAAAAAAACTAATTAATTAATATTGATTCATAAAACCGATATTAGTTTCCATAGTCTAAAATTTTATGAATTATATGCATATGAATCTTCTGAAAAAAAAATAGATCATATTCGCTAATATTTCCTTAGATCCTGCGCGGGGATAAATTTTTTGAAATTAAAACATAAATTAGTACAATAAGTAAATCCAAATCATATTCGTATACATCTATTAGTGTAAAATTACAGTATAAATGTCTCATGTAACTTATAAATATGAATTATTTTGAATAACACGTCTAATAGTCAAATTCGAGTAAACAAAAATATAACTCTTATGTAGCACACAATTTATCATACTAATAAATTAAATCAAAACTCACAAAAGATTAAACCAAGAGAACCACTTTAAATGATAATAAGATAGTCATTTAATCAAACGGAATTAATCTAAAATAATCTAAAATGTAAAGCTTTAAAAACAATACAACACTAAAACTTGAAATCAAACATTTTGGAAGACCTCGTCGTAGACAACATTCACAGTTCATCTTTGAAGCTTTCCATTCTTATCTGTAATCAAAATATTCAAACCAGATCTTGATGTTATCCTCGATACAACGTACAATTACTTATGCGTGACAACTTACAAAAAGAATTTAAAAAAATGACACAAAAATTTGGTGGGAAGTTTTGTAAATACTTTACGTGATTTTAATGTTAGTCTGTTATTGTACACCATCATCGTTCGTATGTTTCGATATTTGGATTAAACCAATCTGTATTTTGGTATTTTGTAGCAAATACTTTTTCGCGGTTTTAATGTAAATCTTTCGTAGTATTTGATTGTTGTTTGGTTACTATTTTTCATTGATCATTTCTTTTAATTATACAATATTTATGTCGGTTCTTTCTATTTTTATAGTAAATGTGATACCATATAAAAATCATACCAACTTTTCACCATAAATCTCTCTCACTATTGCTTATATAGGATCCATGCAATAAGTAATCAACAAATCTTCGGGAATGTCAATTTCGCTTTCTCCACTACGACTTTTAATAAATTTTCCATACCAATATCTAGAACCCATTTTGAGAACGCTTCAAACTCAAGTGAATCGCGATCACCATTCCTTTGAAGCATTCCAAAGATTGATATCTATTACATTGTTTTGTTTCAGATCATAAAATTTAGACATGATTAGCTAAAGCACAAACTCTTCTTTTTTGTTTCTCCTGGTTCTCTATTCTCTAATCTTGGCCAAAGCCTTCTCCACTTCCATATTCATACTGTGCGGTTTATATGAAGATAAGTTCTTGACATGCATTATGAACGCCTTGTAGATGTAGTTGTGAATGATGACTAAGTTCCTACAATAGTCCAATCACTGGTTTATAAGAACCTAAGGATAATCAATAAAGGATAGCTATAAAAATCTGAAAACAAAATCATATCAAATAATTGAAGCAAAAATCAAAAAATACGCGAGTTTGATACGAATAGTTCGATTCTACACCACTCAGTTCGATTCAATACCACTCAGTTCTACATAACACACTATACATGCATATCACCGCCAAACATAAATGATACTTTTATTATTCAAAGAAAGAAAAAACAAACAAAACAAAGGAGTGTGATCTTTGATTAATTATTGTTGGCGATGAAAAATCCATATTTATGTTCACCCGATGCATTTCTCTCCAGCTTCGCCTTCAGTCCTCCAACAATATCATCGTATTCGTTGTTTAGATTGGTCTTTCCCATGTATAATAATTTTTTATCAATGTGTTATTGTATTTATTTTCTCTTATTGCACTTTTCGGTTCGATAATTGTTCTCTCTCCAATACTTTCTTCTCTTTGTCTTTTTCTTTTGCCTCATCGTTCTTCTTCTTCATTTTCCTCTTTACCTTTCTTTTTCTCACACTTTACCTGCACTACCAATGTCTCACTATCTTCGGACACCCTTTGTCTCCAAACGTCTCTCTGTCTCTCTACCACTATCGAATAATGATTCTTCCCCAAACAGTTCTTTTCCAAAGATTAACACAACCCACAATCATTCAACCAAACAAAACCCATCTTAAAATCACTCCAATCACCACGTTACCTTCTTTACCACATCCTTTGACTTAGATGCAGAACACTTCCCCATTTTGAAGTTCCTGTCGGATCTCCAAAGGTTGCAAACTCTACGGCCACCATCTTCTCTTTAGCCTCATATCTTTGTTTCTCGAAGCTATCTTTGGCCATTCTCTCTTTCACAATTTCACCAATACTGGATAATTCTCTCGCACATGTTCTTCTTCTTTTTATCATTCGTGAAAGATCTCGGTATATGGTACATGTATATTTAAAATTCCACCATTGATAGGTTTAGCCTCGATTTTCTTGTCTCCAAAGTCAATGTTCTAAAAATTCACTCTATTTGAGTTAACTCTCTGAGTAGAAAAAGGAAAGATATCCAATATCAATCCTTTTCCCATTCCTTTAATCATAATCTCGACCATATTATTTTCCGTTGGTGTCTCAAAGTAGCTATGGAAATCCATATATTATATCAAAGCTGTAGGCGTTAATTACAAAATATTTTTTAAATTGAGTTAGTATTGTTCACCGTGTAAGCGTCCTACGTTCTCTGTGTTCTCTCATTTCACCTTTTTGGATCATTCCTTTGTGTAACCTCTTTCTTTTCACCTTCAATAACCTGATTAAAAAACATTTATTCACAAATCAAGATTCACAAACCAAGAAACGTCCATTTTAGGATAATATATATAAATTTGGTATGTTGGGACTCATACATACGAGATGTCCCCATTGATTGTTCTCGGTTAAATCTCGAACTCCCGACTTCAAACCGATGATCAAAACACCACATGGACCGGCATACATCTTCTCCATGTTTTATTTTGGTATGACATATATAATCTCGATCTTGAATGCCTCTAATTGGTGTACAGTCACATGACGTTGCCTAATCTCTCATACTGATTTTTCCTTTCCTCTTTGTAGATTTCTTAGCTTGCCCATTAAAGCGAGCAACTTTATTTCCAAACTATTAACATGTGGTGTAATAACAATAAACAAAAGAATTTTTAGATGACTTATCAGCATATTTAAATCAATATATGAAACGAATCAAGCCTCATGTCCCAATACAACACTCAAAATCTATAGATATAAAGATATCCAAAAACTAATAATTTCAAAGAACAACAAATCAAGCCTCATGCCTCATACACACTCAACATCATAGACATAAACAGACGATTCCAAAGGAAAATTTTCACACCAAAGCAATCAATATAGTTTATGATTTTCTAAGAAATTCATAAGTTTCAGTCTAGCTTAAATCTGAAATCGAAAAACTAATCTATCCAAATCAATCGCTCAAAGAAAGCTAGATTAAAAAAATCTCAAAAGATTTACCAAGCAGCGGCGAAGACGATGGATTTTAGAGTCGTAGTGAAAACAAATGGTTTCACATCGGCGAAGACATCATCGCAATCGATAGAAAAATCATCCCTGAAACCATCGGCCTAGAACTCATTTTCAAAATCAAAGAGATTCGTTGGATCTTTCTACTTCCTAAAAAAAACCTCAAAGTAATCCGTGTAACTATAAAAGAGATTCTTGCTAAATTTGATTTCGAATCGAACAAAAAAATCAGTGATTGATATAGAGAAGAAGTAAACATCAATGTTTTATCGATGGAGTTGGTGTAATGGCGGAGGAGAGCGTGAGATGGCAGAGATGACGACGTGTTGTGGTCGTCGACAGTGAGGATTGGTCTCCGCCGTAGTAAGATGTGAAGAAACAGAGATATAGGTAAAACCATAGGATCCATGTGCAAAATTTATGAAGAAGTCGAAGAGATTTCTTTTGTCTCTTCCTCGGTTGTTCACGATGAAACCCATCTTCTTTTTCATCATCTTCATAGTATTTGTCTTCGTAGTCTTCTTATTCTCATTCTCTTCATCTCCTTCCTCTTCTCCCATCATCCTCTTCTACCTCCTCTTAATCTCCTTTCTTGTCATCTTCATCATAATGCGGCCGAATAAAGACCTAATTTTTTAGATAATGCTGAGTTTTGAAGTTTTATATTTATAGGAAATGTATAGATTAGGGTTCGTATAGGTTAGGGTTTTAGAGTTGATATTTGCGGCGACTACTCAGAGACCAAATTCTTTCGGTTTCAAGATTTTTTAGGTAAAATATTTTATTAATGGTATTTTAGTATTTTTAAGTCTCAACTTTCGCTGTGAGCCATATTCACTTCTCCAATAATATTATATATATATGATATCATCATATTCGATATATATATATCCATAATTAATAAAAAATATATAAATCAATTATCGAATATATCCATAAAAATATAAAACACTTAAAGACAACATTAAAATACGATGTAATAAAAACTCAACTTTCATTCTGGTGCATAGTTACCTCTCTAATAATGGCTCCCCTATTACGCACTCGATCTTGTTCTGGCAGATTGATCGGTGTATCAAAGATGCTATCCTAAGATGACTTCTCCATAAAAACTTCAAGAATCTTCTATCGCTATGGTTCACCTATGAGTGATGGCTCTCGAATTGATTTCTAAAATCTTTCACCTGGTTTCAAGTAGGCTTTTTTACCTTTTTTTTAGTCTTCTTGAAAATATGTGGCTTCGCCAAACTATTGTAACAAACCCTTTTCTCTGGAATATAATTTACATTTTATCAAAAAAAAAAAAAAGCTGAGAGACAATCATGAGTGAGACAATCATGAGTTTTTGTTATTGCCAAAAAGCAATAAAGTATAATAAATCATACGAAGCAATACACAAAAAACAACTAATTCCCAAACTCTGATTTTCCATTTTTTTTTAAACTGATAAAAACGAGAAGAACAAAAAAAAAATCGCTACATAGTCTTCTCAGAAAATAGGAAGACAACACGAAGTTTCGAACCAGTAGTACCACTTGTTGTCCCAATAGCTTCACTTCTTCTTCCCCATTAGGTCCATTACCATCAAACACAAACCAAGATCCCCTCTTAGAACCAGAGACTCTTCTACGATTCTCAGGCAATCACTTAGCTTGCATGTATATCTCGAAGACCTCCATGGTGGTCTATACATCCCTTCTTCATTCATCGACTTTTTCATCTCACCAAAAACCAAAGAAACAACTCTTTTGAGTCTCTCTTCTGCCGCAACGAACACTTTAGGAAGCATTTGAGTCATGTCTTCGTAACCATTGGTCTGTTTCACTAGTTCAAACTGAGATTTGAAATCAAGATCAATCACACTTTTAAGCTTGCTTACGTCACCATAACTCGTCACCATGACGTCAATGTACTCGTACTTCCTCGTGCACCTAAACACTATACACCCGAAATTTTTTTAAACAAAATCCACAAAATTAAAATCTTGACTTTGACGATTTTTTATAGGAAAAAGTCTCTCAACTTTACAAAGATTAGTCACATGAATATTTCAAGATTTTCATTTTTTCTAAAACAAATATGTGTGCTGATCTATTATTATATTTAAATCGATCGAGAGAAAAGTCCCACGAGATTCTATAGATAGAAGCATCGTAGCCGCCAAATCTAAGCTTAGAGACAAAAAATTTCATCACATCTTTCTTCTCCCCAATGTCTGCATAAAATCGGGTTACTACCAATTTATCACCTAGCTTTTGTTTATATTATATAAAAATACAACGTAGCAAAAAAACAGAAGTTTCGATTTTGAGAAGTACCAGACATTCAGGGGAAATTCCGTTTGTCGGAACCCGAAGAGGAATTATCGCATGTGCAAACAAACAAATTAAATCGACACAAAACTCGACCTTTTCCCCTCACAGATTCAACACATATAACTAATCTTATATAGAGAGAAGGGTTTTGGTTGCTTTTGTTACCTCGTTGCCGAGACCGACTCCAAATCCAAGAAAGACTCTACCGACAATAAGCATCTAGTTAAACTGAGCTTCGACGCTAATTTCGGCTCCGATGAGGAGGAAAACAGAGGCGACAAGGATTGTGATCTTGCGACCATACTTGGAGCAACACTTGGAGGCTATGAAGATAGCCACCACCGCCGCTAGATATAGAGACAACGTGAACAGCTGCAGCAACTGATCATCGAATTTGTAGTAATTGTTCTCCTTTTTGTGAATCTTCCTTTGGTACACCTTGGGGAAGAACTTTATCAAGAAATCATCCATGGCCGTTACTCCATCTAGACAGTTATTAAGGGTTTTGAGTTTAGTTACTTGTGTCCCAAGAAAAACATAACAATAAAAAAGTGATGAATAGTTTCACAAGAAACTAACTCATTCTTCCCCAGTTTCCTCTCCGAGCTTCCATTACAATCACGCTTCTCAATCGTCTACCAGCAAAACACTGAGAAATTTTTTAAAAACACATCAAAAACATGAATACGTTGTCCGAGCAAGCACAATCATGAAAACATGCGAGTACCATGCCACATGGTTGAACCAAGGATAGAGCATGACGCCATTAGAGTCCACAACATGGTTTGCCTGAAAAATTCTCACATCCAAAGTCTGAAAAATGTTTCTGAGGTTAATCAGAAACACTTGCAGACAAATCAAAATCGACAAGAATCGAGCGAAGATTGATTAACCAGAAAAATGAAGAGATGATTTACCAGAAGATGGTGCGATTCCTCTTATCTTCCGAATAATATATATAAATCTTCTCTACGTACAGAGATCAGAGACGACCAGATTCAAATACGTAATTGAAACCAACAATGGAGTAAAATCAAAAATCACAGAGAGTAAAGGAGTCGCAACTTTTTTTTTCAAGCTATAAGAGAGTTACGGTTAGGGCTAGCTAGAGTTAGAGATTTAAAGATCAAACCTTGGAAAGCTCATTGACGGCACCGTTTTCTTCTCAATGGCGTAAACGTTGTTCTTCTTACACTCCATTCTTCTTCTGCTTATGAAGAAATCAAAGTAAACAAACCAAACCATTAAATATGCAAAGAAGAAGAGAGAGACATTATATGAGATATGGAGATCAGATGTGATATTTATGATTATTCATATCAAAATCAACGAAAAAAATAAAAAATGCAGCAAAGATAAAAAAATACATCATAGTGTAAACCGTAGATTTTGTATGGTATATATAAGAAATAACGGAGGTGGCCGATGAAAAAACTAACAAAGCAAAAAAATACAATATTGTCGAAACCCTAGACTTGCTATATATAAAAAATTATGGAGATAGCAGTTAGGGTATTTCAACGTACTACTACTAAACATGAGCTACGAAAAAATTTGGGTCCAAACATTTTTTATATTTTCTTGTTGGAATGTTTACTTTTTTATATACTCCATAATAATTAAATCATAAAACAAATACCGAATATATCCATTAAAAATAAAATCCACTTAAAGATAACATTAAAATACGATATAATAAAAACTTAACTTCTGGTGCATAGTTACCTTTCTAATAATATAATAGATTTCTTAACTAATTCAAAGTGGCTAATAATAGTTTCTAATTGTTAATTAATGTCGATTCGTTAGTGTAACCTCAACCAAATCTTCCCATGTGATTATGTG